>JARHVA010003987.1:325000-485000 GCA_037957365.1 Torreya grandis | reverse complement strand
TTATATTTATAATATAATATTAAAAAATTAAAAACATTTTTTTTTTTTTTGTAAATTTTTTTGTAACACTATAGTTTACTTTTTATATAGTAAAATTATATATATATATATATATATATATATATATATATATATATATATATATATATATATATATATATATATATATATATATATATATATACATATATATATACACACACACATATATATATACATATATATATACATATATATATACATATATATATATATATATATATATGTATATGTTCAAAGATAAATAAATTATACACAAAATAAAACTATAAACAAATACACCTAATTATGTCCCTATTATGCATATTGAATGGGCATGTAGATACTTGGATTGTTGTTTAGGCACTTGTTAAAATTAGATGAAACAGGTGTAAAAAACCACAAGATAGTTGTCATTTTAATAATACATACCAATATTTTTATTCAAATTCCTCATTCTCACATTCACTATAAAATATGAATGAACTATTGAATTTATGCTATAGGCAAAGTTGGTGTTCTAAATTTTATCCACCGAGTAATTGGGAATCCTAGGCTAGAAGATGGTGTAAAAAATGTCTAAAATGATAGCTATGGTAACAATTAAGAGGTTGAAGAGGTAAAATGACCAGATGAGGAAACAAAAATAGAAGTTGAGGTGTCTCTTAGGTGGGTGGGAGTGATATCTAGGGTCCTCTCTTATGGGAGTCATTTGGTATTTGTGAAAATGAACATGGATAATAGGGTATGGATTAGATGAAGTGTCAACATTATTTTTGGAATCTCATGTCATGATTATAAATATAGACATAAGAATGCCTTATAATGACGAGTAAATAAATTTCATCTTATATGTTGAGTTAAACAATTTAAATATTATTTTCCAAACATGTTTTCATTATGTAGATATTTATTTTCGTAATGTGTTTTAATGTTCATATTGAATATCTCCCAATTTCATTATGTATCTCACATAATCATGATATGAATGAAAACATAAATACATATGTCCACATAAAAAAACTATTGGGCCGACATTATGTTTTAATGAGTATGGTATGTTTAAGTAGAAATATATTTTGTTAAGGAAATTTTTTATTTTATTTTATTACATCATAATAATTTCAAGCAAATCTTATATATTTATATTAATTTTATATATAATGGATGTCAATGTTGCAAAGAATGTGCAAAATAATGATATATAAGATTAGACAACAACACGTAACCTAGAAAGAGAAAATGAATGAAAAACAATGATTTAGAATTAGATTCAACATCTTAACCTAGAAGAATAAGACAAATGCAAGATTAAAAAACTAAAAGAGTATAAAATATAACTAATCCCAATGGAATACTTGGGAGAGATTTGAATACTTTTCAGATGATTTTTTTGGCATGGTCTAGGAAAGTTACATTGGAATGAATGTTTTACAAACACCTAAAGGCCATATATGCAATATATCTTGACAATAAAAAGGTCATCATCAACTTTCAACATCAAATGACATGGATCTTAAGCCACAAGTACCATAACTTGAAATCTTAGCACATGTTGAGGAAATGTTAATATCTCATGTCAACCCAATCCTACAAGTGCCACATGCAACTAGAGGTCATTGTAAATATAAAAGACATAAAATAAGTTTTACACAATAAGTAAAAAAAATAACTAAGGTTTTGCCACCTTGAATAAAATATTTGTCGATGATTATACTTCAGAGGAGGGATCAATGTGGAATAAATTACAACTTTACTGTTAGTATAGAGTGGGCATATAAGGCACTTAAATACAAAATAAGACATGAAAATATATATTCATATGTTTAGATTGATGAAAATGATCTCAGTGAAATTATACAAAACTCTAATGAAAACATCTTTAAATATCTAAACTTTGACCACATGCAGTTTGATTTTGATACAAATGAAGTCATATTTATATGTCTAGTGATGGATATGAATGAAGGAAATATTATTAATCACATGACATCAATGGTATCCAAACCACCAAATTCCCAAAGAGAGATCAAATTAATCCATATGTGGTTAAATAACCCTAATGTAGATTTTGGAGGATTGATTGATTAGTTGAGGATTGGATCATTTCCTACCAATGAATATATAACATTATGCTTACTCTATATGGCATTTCCAACATTGTTTCTTGATGGAAGATGTAATTGGATAGAACCATGGTTGATATGAGTACATCTTCATGAATTTTTTTAAAATCTATTTTGATATAGGGATCACCATTTCGGTTTACACCCATGATTTAGATATTACATGATGAACATGATCATGATACATCATGCACATAATTATTTAGTAGTTTTTGTGAAAAATAGCCTTCAAGATATGTTAATCACCATCAATGAGTTGTGTGATCATAAATACAATGTTCCCTACTCCCATTTCATTAATCATTTGATGTGGTTTAGAAACACCATGATGCGTACAAGGTCTTATTGGAAAAAAAATTATTGGTGAATTAACTGACATGCTACATCAACTTAGGTTACCTAGCATTTTCTTCACTCTAAGTACAATTGATATGTATTGGACTTATTTACATGCACTAATGCCAAGAACAGAACCAAAAAATCCATGCAAAGTCCAAAATTGGTGCTGATAAAATATTATTGATTATCCTCATATAATGGTACTATATGCACTTACAACATATAGTTTTCTGTAAGGAGATATTATGAAAAAAAATGAAAGTAAAATATTATTGGTTTAGATATAAATGGCAACATAGAGGTTCACCACATGTGCATAGATTCATATGGTTAGACAAAGCACCAAATATAGACAACCTTGATTGGATAAATGATCATGAAAGGAAAATTGTTGAGAAATACTTTCATTCTATTTTTTCAAGAATGTAATCCTTGAGAAGATCCAAACCAAAAAATATACAGACCTGATTGTTATCAATTCTCTCCAAATCAATATATATATATATATATATATATATATATATATATATATATATATATATATATATATATATATATATATATATATATATATATATATATAATTTTATCAATGTAAGTAATAAATTCTTATATATTATGAATTTTAGGCATTACAAATTTTTTCTCAACATCCATGTCTTCAAAATACAAGACAACTTACATAAGTAGATAAGAAACGTGATTATGAAGAACTAATCAATTATGTATATCAACATACAATATGTAGAGATGGTGCCTACCTATATAATAAATGAGTAATAATGGTTTGTAGGTAATATGTTCAATCATTTAAATAATTATATAGATAATAAAAATAACATGTTTGCAATAACTAAAAATAAATTTATTATTGCTTATAGCTATAATGCACCATGGGCATTGAATATTGAGGGATTGAAAATATATCAAGACTCAGAGACAAGAGATAAATTTTTTGAGTCTACTAAAAATGATGAGTAAATACACACAATCACTTCATACTATAGTTGTGGAGATCAAACCTATAGTGAAAACCCATTATTTGTAAACATGTTGTAGTCAAGTATGCAACAAAAGAAGAAAATATCTCTAACAATTATCATCAAATGTTGATGTAGCTTACAAACATTAAAAGCCTAGATGAATTAGCAACAAGATAATATATAAGAAATTTCACTGAAACAATTGTTGAAGGAAACATTGGGACACAATAACCATGTCACATGTTGTTGGGGCTTATGTTAGCAAAAAGTAGTAGAGTATTTGTAAATTTGAATGAAATGAGCTTCATTGGAAAATGTTTGTTACAAAACATAAACTGTTGAATTCATCAAGCATTTCTTAAGAATGTAAATGTGTTTTGAAGGTATATCTATGATTTTGGTTGGATATTTAGGACAACTCCCTCTTATTAGTGATAGACCACCATATGAAAGTAATAGACATGAAAAAATATTATGGGAAGAATTCAAAGATGTTGTTACTTTGGATAAGATATTTAGAAAATAAGGAGAAAGAAAGGACCATCAAATGTTTCATCAATTTCTCTCAAATCTGAGAGATGCAAATCTAAAAACTGATGATTAGAAATTATTGGTGACAAAAAATAATGTTCACAATGAATTTCATTAACTACTAGTTATAATTGAATATAAGAAGATGTCAAGTTTGGATAATGAATTTCCCCTCCTTATTGAACATATGGGACATGTCTATCTCTTTAATAGTTTGACTAATAATATCTATGTTATCAATATTGAATAGTTTGTAGAGAAGATGCATTTTGTCTTTCAATTCAGATGAAGTTTCAAAACATATGTACATATCAATTGCCTGTAAGGTCTAGACCCTGAGAAAAATATTGAATCTTAAGCCTCTGATCATATCAATTGCCTGTTACCACTTAACAAACACTTCACATCAAAAAATATGTTGTACAAGTTATTATTTTCCTTGAGGAGGGAGAAGAAGAAAGATTAATTGGTCCTTTGCCATGTTCAAAATGAAGATACAACCTTTTTCTATTCTTCATAAATTTTTGATTTCTCACTTACATGATTTTTTAGTACCTGACAGGTACTATTATTTCCACTTGATGCTATTATTATTCCATGCTTATCATTGGTAGCTAATGACCATGTATTGTCGAGGAGCTCAACAAATATTTTTGAATGTTTTAAAACAAGATCTAGATTAATTTATTATTTATCCAATTGTGTATAATCTATGATTATTTATTTGTGGATGAGCCAATCAAAAATTTTAGATGGAAGTGAAGGAATGCATGTACAAATTTTTAGAGAGCAAATCAACAAGGTTTTATTTTTTCTAGGCTTTACCTTTTTAGGAAGTAATATGGCTGCATCCCTACTACCCTAAAAAAAGGATAGACATGTGTGCATTAACAAGATTGGTTATGAATAAGGCTAAGGTTAGTAGATGCAGGGGAGATGGGTAAATGTTTCTAGGTGATGAGGTCAACTACAATGGAAATAAAGGAGTAGTTGATGGAGGCGAAGTAGGTGTTAAACTTTTCCTATACAACTATTTTATCTTGAATGTACATACACCATTCATAATATTATCACTTCCATGCCTTTCATCACCATTAAATATACTTTTAATATATCCCAAAGGTCAAATTCCCATTGTTACATCCAACATACAAACCTGATTAAACTTGAACTAATGTCAAAATTAGAAGAATGAATGGTGCCATCGGTATCAATGGCGATATATCATGTGAAGGAAATAATATATCTATCAATTACATTTATTTTATTATGCTCATTTATACTAGGTAAAGCATTTATATAACCTTGCCCATTTATACCTTCATTTTGATGAGAATACCCATCCATTTTTAGAGGCATTAAAAATCTAGAATTTATCCAAAATAGTAATTTGTAAGCCATTGAGTTAATGTATTTTTCAAGCCATCATCTTGTCTAAGAAGCACATACACTATGATAAGAGAGAGTAGGTCAATTTTTATTATTATTCTCTTTTATTAGGTTAGTTTTCAGTGGGATGCAGTAGGGGGATAAGAACATGCTGGTATAGGGAAGTTTTGGTGGGGGATAATCTTTATTTCGTTTAGGAATGTTCTCTATGAACTTTAAATCTCTTGAGAACAACCTTATTAATCCTTCAAAATAATTAGTCTATGCATTGTGCTATTTATAACATAATCAATATATTGTTTTGTTTATCTGAGATGGATGTCTAAGCTGTAAGTGAGATTTTATTATGAGTATTTACTAGTTTATTAAATGACCAAAACTATAAATCAAAATGTTAAATTAATTTTATAATTTATAAACCGAGTGTTAATATTGGTTTAAAACCTATAGACAATGAAGTTGACTTGTAAAGCAGGTTTTTTTAATTTTAAAATTTTAAAATTTTATGATGGTAGGTAATGACACTAATATATTTTTTAAATGAGCATAGGGGAAAACCTTTTCCTTCCCATTGGTTAGAAAAAGACTATTTTGGGGTACAAGTGATGTCTCTTTATTACTATCCTTCTACACGTACTGGTGCATAATTCTCCAATTTACATCATAACCTTTTTCTTCATCTAAATATCTTTAAAAATAGACCAATTCAATAATTAAAAGTTTAATAGACATGGAAATCATGATAGAATGGAAAAACCCGACATTGTTAGAAAGCCACCACCAAATCCTTAATAATATAAAAATTAACATAAATCACACTCATAAATTTAATACTCTTCAAAAATGTTATACTTGTGATTATTTCAATAAAAAGTGATACATAGTAATTTCCTATTTTACATTTATAGAGTATTCAAAGAATGAAAAGGCTAATATTATGCATTCGATGAGGTGAAGAGTCAACTCGAATTGAAATAATTTCATTCCTTCCAAATTTTCAATATTCATTTGAGATCAAGACACATGCTTCAAAGTATGAACTAATTGGTCCTCACTTAGCAAGGGCACCTAGAGACTTATCATAATGAGACATTTAGTGATGTTTTATTTAGATATCTAAAATACAATAAAAAAATCTAGACCATAGTTCAAGCATGTCAACAAAGGAAGTAGTACATCCTTTGCAATGAGATAATCATCCACATAAATAACAAACCTATATAAATAATTAAAAACTTGATTTAATTTCACAATGACTACTATCAAGGGTGGTTCATCTACTTGTAGTCATTTCATCTCAATTTGAGCACAAAAAGATAACTCCAAATCAGATTTCCAACTCATTAGCTGACCTATAATACCTATAATGTCTTTTCACAATTGTTCATATTTAGGGACATGGTGTATAAATATAGTGATTAATTTTATTAATATTTTTATGGTCTATGTTTTTTTATCAACCACAACCCAATTGGGGCCAATATTTATAACTTGAGGCACACTGGTTTCCTTGTCAAGCTATGAAGGGCTTAGTTGTAATTAGTACTAATATGGAATAGAGAGTGGGCCTAAAAGTTACTCAAAAAATTGTTACCTCTATCTGAATGGATGTTGTATTGTAAACTAAAGTGAATCCACATATTATTAAATAAGAGTTTGGTAGTGCCTTCTCTCGAGATTCCCTTCTTGTATTCCCTCAAAACTTCCATCTTGGGAACACCTATTAACCACCACATAGTAATATCAAATTGATTGTCTATGTGACATTTTTGATACTACTATAGGATGAGGGCGATCCAGTGTGTTTTATTCTTTTATTTATCCATTTTTTCATGTTTTCACATGTTGTGGATGAATTCGTCTTATACTTTTTCTTTTATATGTCATTATAGACACTCTACGTGATAATTTTAAGCCAACTAGACTTTTACAATCGTATTGACCTATTTTGGTAAATTATCAACATTAGTAAAATTTATTTCTTTCCATATAAGGGTTTGAAGTTTGATTAATTATCATGTTTCTATTATTGCATGAGTGTGTTTGATAATTTTAAACTCTGTTATGTGTAGAATTTTAGCCTGACTTCTCTGAAACCCTTTGTATGCCATCAATATCCTATAGAACATTTAAGCACTACTCACATAGAATTTTAATTGGCATAATGTTGGTGATGGGCATAAATCTTGTGGGTTTTGTGTTCTTTTTATGGTTTTTATTTTTGCAAAACAATAATTTAAGGTCAAGGAAGGATACAAAAATATGAAACAACTTCATAAAAAAAGAGATACAAACCATACAAGTGAACACATCAACATTATATTTGCATTTATGTTCATAACCGATTAAGTATTTTATTGATAAGAATGTGTGTTCATAATAAATTAAGAATTTGATTGACAAGAATTTATCCTTATTATTTCTTGTAGAATATGCTAAACTTATCATGTTCCAAAAAGATCTTCCATATACATCTCAGGATATAATAAAGAGAATTGAAAGTCTTGATGATTTTGATATCATTGGCTCTAGAGGCTTTGACATGATCTACAAATCATTCATGGATGGAAATAATGCATTTGCAGTCAAGAAAAATAAAAACAATGATTCAAGATTATATAAACATTTTAAAGTTTTGTTAAATATTAAAAATTACATTTTAATTTTAAATTGATAGTGTCAAATATGCACAATGCAAAGTAGTAGGTACTAAAACTGCTCCATGACACTTGTTTTATATTGGATTTTCCTGTATTGAAAATTTTAACCACACATTTATCTTATAAGATTATTTTCTTTCCCATTCATTTTTTATTGAGATATACACTAAGTTAGAGGGAGATTAGGGGTTACATTTTAGGGTGACAGTCCATATTAATGAATATTTTCAACATTTCTTTTGGTGTTTTATAAATAAATGGACATTAATAAAATTGTTTCACGTCTTTTCACAAACATTGCAATTCAATTTAAAGTAACATCCATTTTAAATTTATAAATATTATTTCTATAAGGTTTTTAATATGAATATTTGGTTTTCCCCAAGTTTAGAGATATTCATCGTAAATAAAAAATGTAGAACAAGTTGAAACAACAAGGTAAACAAAACCTTAAAAAATAGGAGTGAATAGAGACTATGCCAAAAACCATTTGAAATCATCTAGAAGAGGAGCACCTTTCCCAAAAATATGAGGTCAGGCCTGGTAAATGTTAAATGTTCAAAAAATTATTTGATAAACATGTTCATAAATTTCATGGCTCTAAAAATCTTGCTCACTTTACCTAAATTTTATATAGATCCTTAGGAAATTGATCTCCTTCTTCAAAACCATAATATGACCGAGACATCTAGATAAAACCTAAAAAAAGGGGATGTATTCTATGGGTTGTCCTTAGCTTGATTATTATTAGGGACCTAGAATGTTTGTACAATTTATAAAATAACACACCAAGTATAATTCATGTTCAACCACATATTCTCATGATGAAGAGCCTATCATCTATAAGTTTTGCTCTAGAATAATGCATGGTGGTATTTTATCTAAATTAGAAATAATTGTGGTAAATTAACCCTAATTATTATAAATATATGGAATAAGGTATACTTTTTAAAAATTAATTTTAAATAGTGTATGAAAAGTAAATGTATTAAATAGACAAAATAAAACAATTTTAAACAAAGCTAAATATGAAAACAAAACAAACTTTGCTATTTTTGCTCCCCTATTGATTATGTTTGATTTAAAAATGATTGGAACATAAAAATAGGAACAATCCCTAAAGAAACCCAAAAATTGAAAATAATGGAAGAACCATCCAAATCAAGTCATAACTCTTCACCACTTTTGACCCAAACTTGATATTTTTGACCCTTTGCATAAAATAGTTAAATTAGGGCACAATCCTGTCTAGCAACTATATTTAGGTATGTGTGCACAAATTTGATTTTTGAGGATGTGTAGAAGACTTGTAAATAGAATTTTAAAGGTGGAAACCCTTATAGGGCTTTAAATGATTGAAAACTAAAATTCCAAATCCTATCGACGGGATTCAAACTGAAGTACACACATGGTTTATGAGCAAATGGAGAGAAGGGAAATGCAAAAAACTCCAAAACTACAAAAGGTGTTGTGGGTTTTAGAAAACATAGTATTAAATGGGTAAAAATTACATATGATCTTATAGATTTTTAAAGGTCATATGTCCTTTAGGCTCAGGCACAAGCTTGAGCCTCAAAATTTAAAAAAAAGGGGTACACCCTTTATAATTTTTTTTCAAAGTTGGGGGATGTCACATTTTTTGTCCCTAAGATTTATTCATCAAGCCAAATAACATGGTTAAAATTTGTGTCTATATCCCATGTAAATTCCTTGGAAGGACTAATAATATCACCACTATTTATATATGACCTCTATGAAAAGTTAAAAAAAGAAAAACAATGTTCCAATCAAAAAGTTGAGGAAGAGAGATTGAAAATTTTAGAGGATAAATAATTTCATGTACTTATCACAAATTTATTTCTATTAATATTCAATGATTCATTATTTGAAATTTTATGTGATGTGCATGACACATTTTATTGAGTATTAAATGATTCTTTAGTTTAAGCATTTTATCTTATGTATTTTACACATGTGGATGATTTTAAAATGCTTCATTTATCTTTCATTTCATCTTATGTACATTAAATTTTTTTGATGATTTAATGTGATGTATATTATACATTTAAAAATTTATGAAAAACTTTATATTATATGTTAAATAAATATGCACTATACATGAATGTTACTAGCATACATATCATAGATAAATCTATGTAAAAGATGCTAAGAAATATCATTGTTGAGGTTCCTATATTATGTTAGATTTGTGATATAAGTAGAATATGTTCCTTAAGAATGATATTTCTCAGTGTATTTTATATATATCTATCTAAGATAGGTATGCTAGTTATTTTCATTAATATGAATGTATCCCAATTCAACAAGTTGTCCAATTTAAACTAGTAAATGTCATCAAGTGTCGAGATAGGATTGGATTGGAGTCCTAGGATGATGGAGAGTGACAATCATTGATGGGATGAGACAATCATGAAATTTGAGATAGTTAGAGTACATGTAGTGGTGTCTATAATCTATATTCTATTTTAAATAACTATGTTTGTAGAGAGTCTAAGAAAATTAAAGCCACTCAAATTAATAATAATATCTATAATAAAAATTTAAAATATTACTCGTAGATAATTAGATCGATCATTTGTTTTAGTACATCACTTTTCACACATTTACATTTAAAAATATTATTTTATCAAAACATAAATCCACATCCCTAGCATCATAATAATGTACAATCTAAATAAAAATTATTTTGAAAGGAAATTATCAAACTCTTTGACCTAAAAAAACATGCAAACATACCCTTTTCATGATAATATTTGGTTGACAAAATACTTCTAAGGGACATGATTGAGTAATTGAAAACTTTTGGTGGAAGTTACATATTACAATGACATGATTGACATGTCACTGAAATTTGCAAATGTGTCTAGTCAAGTTTCTTTGACTCTATCACATAAAAAATGTGCAATAAAAGATACAAGGTAGAGGCATAAAATTATCTATGGAGGTGTAATTACTATCGTGGCAAACTTGTATTTAGTGCAAGCATGTGGTGCTATAGTCATAAAAAATGATGTAGTTATTTTTCATCATTGGGAATTAGACTTATATGTCTCTAAAAACAACACGAATCTAAAAATCCACTAAGATTAAGTAACATAAGAGATCAACTATATTTGATCAAAGAGAACACTATATAAAGAATCGAGAAATATGTTAGACAAGCACATGTGGGTCATACAAAAGGCACATAGGCCCTGAAGAAGCTTGTAAGTGGCACAAAAACCTTAATTCCCACTAAAATGTATTCCCAATTCTATCATTCATATTTTCTAAAATAAAATAAAATATATAATATAAACTTTGGAGCCTAGGTAAAGACATGGGTATATGGAAATAGAAGACACAACATTGATAAACACGTATTTAATATAATAATAGTATATATTATATTACTATTAATGAGATATATATAATATAGTATTATTATGTAATAATTATATATAATAATATAATTTTATTGTATATTAAAATATATACTATTAATTTATTCTTTTCCACATAGCAAGTTTGCTTGTCTTTCTAGAACCTGAGAGGAGGATGAATTTGATACCCAAATATCCAATAACTATCACTATTATAAAGCATACATTGTACACATAACTCTCAATTTAATTCCCTTGAATGATTGTGAGTCACTGATAAAAATATTGAATGCTTAGCATCTGATCATATCAATTAACACTTCACATTAGAAAATACAAAAATAAATTATGTTGTATGGTTTTGGAGAATAAGAAAGACTAAGTAGTCCTTTGCCACATTCAAAATGAAGATACATTTTTTTTTTTCATAAATTTTTGATTTTCCTCTCTAACTATTTTTTTAATTGTATATCCTTGCAATCTTTTTTTTAAAACTGAGTACATACCTCTCAAAATACTAATACAAGATTGGCCATTAGATTATGATATTTAACATTAAATTATGAGTATGTTAGTTTATTATTTTAGTTTATATTAATTATAATAGTGATTATATTTTCCTTTTCGTTGTTCTATTTTTATTGATAAAACACTTTTATAGAATTAGAAATTTCTCCTTCAAGAGATTGCCTCTTTTATAAGCTTTACTCTATTGGATATGTTAGTTTATATTATTTAAAATATGATTCACATATACATATATTTGATAATTGAGATATTTAATTAGTACATCAATAATTATTATTCTTAGAATTATTAAAAACCCCTATGCACATCTTAGAAACATTTATTGCTTCCTAGAATCATTGTTATTCTACAACCATAAAAATAAAGATCCAAGGTGCATCAAAAAAATAACTAATAAATTGTAGCATGTTCTTATAAATTTATGTTGGACCCTATTTCCATGTTTTGAATTTTCACATGAGTTGTGGTTTGGTTCCAATTTTAATTATTAAAATTATAGGTTGTGCAAATTTAGATTCTATCTATGATTTCATTTTCAAAGTGATATTTTTGTAGTTCATTTTTCAACTTTTTAAAAATAAATTTATTGGTATCATTGCTTTTTTTAGGTACCAACTTTCAAACTGCCAATGCAGAAGTTAATTCAAGAAGTGGAATAGTGATTTCATCCTTAAAGGGAGTGTTTGGCATTGGTGATTCATAATGTTGGAATTGAAAGGTTTTTGATTTTTAAAATGTATTCTCCTAATTTGAGTTCTAAGAAATTAATAGCGAGTTCATTGAAGGGAAATACCTTGTGATATTTTAATAAACATAAACAAGAACAACCTTTAAAAAGAAATACTGGTTTAGAAAATCAACCAGAACCAAACATTTTTTTGTCTTGATCAAGATCATGTTTAATAAAGTTTTGATCACTTTCAATTAGCAGATGCAAGTAATAGTGCCATTTATCATGGCATAACTTATTTAAGATAATCTGGTTCTGAAAGTGTTGATAATTTAACCTTACAAGTAGTTCATGAAATTTGTCATAGCTCTAAAAAATTGAGTCACGTGAATGGTAAATTTCAAGGAGTTTTCAAGATAATTGGGTTTCTAAATATCCTTTCATTGAACCTATTTTGAGTGAAGACACTAATGACCCACGAAAAGAATGTAGATGTAAGATATGTAGTTGGAAATTGAGGAGGGATAACTGTTTGCATCTAAAACTATATACCATAGAGAAGTGTTTGGGGAAAGTGTATGGAAATAAATTTATAAATGGAGAGGAGATATTAGTGATATGATGGAGAATAAAATAAAAATCTCTTCATGTTACATATGTGAGTGAATATGATGAATACCTAACAAAACAATAAAAGTTTCATGCAAGTTGAAGAAATATTGCAAATTTGTTTAGAAAAATGATGGGAATCAATAAAATGTCAAAGACTACACAAATTTGTGTTATTTTTCAAATTTTAAACAAATATCTCTCAATGATCGATTATACAAGATATAAGGACATGCTATCATTTCTTATCATTTTGAACTTTTCAAATACTCATTGGTTAGTTACTAGTGGTTTAGAATGGGCTAATTGTCTTACTGAAGTAATGAAGGAGGATATTTAAGATAAAATAAGGATTTTAAGATACAAATCATTATATTTATATGAATTTATAACCATTGATAACACTTCTTAGGTGTGCATGCATGTTTACACTATTTTAAATCATGTTCGTCAGCCTCATTTTCTTACCATTCATAAAATGAAAGAAAATGCAACTTCTCAAAACCTTTTATAAATAGTCAAGAATAATTTGAAATAGGTTGGTGGCATGGATAATTTATCAATTGCAAGAAATATTATTTATGTAGGGGTAAATGGAGCATTAGTTAAGTAAGGTCAAAGAAGTGGCCTTTGTGTAAGGCTACAAACTTCTTATACACCATATATCATTAGTATTCATTGCATGACACATAGAATGAATTTGGTATTTAAAATTATTAGCAAGTTTAAAATAGAATCAAAATTGAAGATCTTATTCATGAAAATCCATTTATAATTGTTTAGAAGTCCAAAAATATTTTTATAAATTCAAAATTTTGTTGAAGATTAAATGCAAGGAAACGAGTTACTTAAGGATGTTGATACTCAATGAATTTCCCTTTATGGACTATCACATAAAGTATATGTAGAATATTAGTCATTGATGGAAACAATAGAGGAACATCACCACACAATAGATAAAGATTATAATATTTTGTTTTGGTTAATTGATATAGAGACATTATTGACTTTATGTAACTTTTCACCCATGTTGGATGAAATGAAGTTAATGATAAATAAATCTCAAGAAATAACATTTTAAATTCATGAATATTATAATTTGAGAAAATTAATATGGTCTACCCTTGATAATTTGTATTTAACATAATTTTTTTTTATAAGGGCAAAGTTCAAAAGTTGGAACTTGATGATAAATATTGAACATAGTGGTTACTATTTACATTTTAATGAAGATGGATATTTATGTGAAGAAGTACGAGAATGTAAAATACCTCTACACAATTTTGACATAGTTGGTCGATATAATATACTCAAAAAAGTTCCTATTAAAAGAGATTGATTCCTTGAGTTTGTATCATCTGTAAGGTCACTTTGAATGAAACTACAAAATCTCTCTATTGAGAGATTATAGATCCTTTTATTTGAGATAAACTACTAGACCCCATGGTTATGGTGTACCCTCAATATTGGAAAAATGATAGCTCATCATATTTTCAGAATAAAAATAAAACCTTGGCTCAACACTTCTACAAGAGTGTAGAATTGAATGGTGAACAAATTGAAAGCATTTTATATTTGTCAAAGTTAAGTGAGTAGTATATTCAATTTTCCATAAAAATGTTATAATAAGTTAAAGTTTTGGATAATGCTTTAAAATATGGTTAGATTACTAAACTATGGACTACTTTAAGTTTGCGTGAAATACTACGTGATGGTATCACATAATATTTTAATCTTGCTAATTTATACAATATAATGATTTTTGGCTCAATAGAAGATGAGAGAATTTTTAGTGCATTGTCATTTTTAAAGTTAAAGTTAGGAAATAAGCTTGACAAGAATTTGGTGACTTTCTTGATGCTCTTTACAACTAGATAAAATGTAATCAATTTTCCATTTGATAGAGCTCTTGCAATTTGACAGCCTACATCTAAAATAAGAGGATTGACTGATAATTATTCAAATACTTTAACTTTGATGAAAAAGTGCTAATACTTGATTATAAAAACATGTATTTTTGTGGTCTGTTTGATTAAGAGAACATGCCTATAACAAGTGTAAAATTTGTTATATAGATGCATAAGTATATTGTGGCATTCCCTTGTTATTTGTACATGTATTTTTGTGTTGTGTTTGATTAAAAGACCATTTATATAATAGTTTTAAACTCTATTATAGAGATGCATATGTATATTGTGGTGTTCCCTTATTATTTTATACCAATTAGGTGTATTTTTGTATTCTGTTTGATTAACAAAACATATCTATGACAATTGTAAACTCTATTATAAAGATGCATAAGTATATTTTGGTGTTCCCTTGTTATTTTGTACCAAGTAGGTGTATTTTTATGTTTTGTTTGATTAAAAGAACATGTATGTAATAATTGTAAATTCTATTATAGATATAGATAAGTATATTATGGTGTTCCCTTATTATTTTATACCAAAGATGTGTATTTTTATGTTTTGTTTGATTAAGAGAACATGTAAATAACAATTATAAACTCTATTATATAGATGCATAACTATATTGTGGTGTTTCCTTGTTATTTTATAATAAGTAGGTGTATTTTAGAGTTATGTTTGATTAAGAGAATATGGGTATAACAATTATAAACTCTATTATAGAGATGCATAAGTATATTTTGCTGTTCCTTTGTTATTTTATACCAAGTAGGTGTATTTTTGTGTTCTATTTAATTAAGAGAATGTATGTCTATATAGTTGCAAACTCTATTATAGAGATGCATAAGTATATTGTGGTGATACCTTATTGTTTTATACCAAACTTATTTGAGGTAACTATAGTATAATTAACTTTAAGTATCTATATTGGACTAACAAATTCACTTAAACAAATAGCTTGCATAAATGACTATAAAAATCAAGAAAACCATCACATATGTATTCGATCAACTTCCATTAATCCCATAAGTGACGTGTTGGACCAACATTAGATTTTGCCTTGGCCCTTCAATATGTCAGCAAAAAATTAGTTAAAAATGGGTTAAGATCTCAACCTTGATCCATGGAGATTATATTCCACCTACAATTCATTTAGTTATATAAATAAAATATAAATTGGGTGTGAGAATTTAGGATGTGAAGTCATTTATGTCATTCACCAATTTTAACACCGCCTGATTTTTAAAACTTTAAAGTCTTGAAGACCTAGCATTTTCAACTTACAATTTTCTAATTATAGTTTTAGTTATTTGTTATTATGTTTTTTAGTCATTAAAACCATATAGAAGGAAGAACATGTCTATTTTACTTAGTTTTATAAATGTGTTAAGGACCACTTGTGACTTAGGACACAATACACTTAATATAATAATTATATTTTAGCTGGCATAGTTTGTGAATTTAAATAAAAATATATTTGAAAGGCCATTATTGATTATGGATATAGTTAAGACATTTTGGCAAACCTTATCATTAATTATTATGGATATGGTTAAAACATTTGAAGGACAATGTTTTGAGTAAATGTCTTTAAATAAATACTTTTCAAGGAACTTATCATTATATTTATTCATTTCAAGATAGATGATTGTGCATGCAAACAACTGCATCTCAGTCTTCAAAATGAAAGAAATACAAATCCATACATTGTATTTAAAATCACAAGGAAACCAAGTTAAAAATAATTTGTACTTTCATTTCCAACCTCTCATCCTAATTTTAAAACACCAAAGATTTTTTTCTACCAACATCTTTCATCAATGAATAGAAAAATCAAGAAACTATCACATATGTATTTGAGCAACTTACTTATACTCAAATACATATGCATCTCTATAATAGAGTTTACAACTGTTATAGACATGTTATCTTAATCAAATAGAATAATAAGAGAAGTTGTTTGCATGCATATTCATCTATCTTGATTCTTGAAATGAATAAATATAATGATAAGTTCCTTGAAAATCATATCTTTAAAAACATTTGTTTGCCATCCTCACTTTTCATAGTTGTCTTGCCTTATGGCCCCATAGTGAGTTTATTATTTATACTCTATACTGTAATTTTTTATCATATTTTTTTTATACTTTGTTTTTATATTATTTGGTTAGTCTTTATCACTAATTTCCTCTAAGAAACAATGGCATGCAAGATACTTATTTTAATTAATGCACAAAGAAAAAAATTAATTATATTATGTGGTCATTCTTTACCACATACTTATTTTAAACAAACAAGGAACTCATCTCCTCTAAGAAATAATGGCATGCAAGATACTTTTTTAAACAAAATAATAAATGCAATAGAGCCTCATGATCATTTCAATTATATTTTTGACTAACCTAAAAATACCCATTTCACAAATTTTGAAAACATTTCAACCATAGTTATAACTAACTCTAAATGTATGTATATAAATTAAAAATTTCCCCTAATAAGATGACTTTGAGTCATTAAGAAAATGACTGAATCCTAAGGATTTGATCATAGAAATTCCCTATATCCACTTAATAATTCACATCAGAAAATACAAAAATAAATAAATTACATTGTATGGTTTATTATTTTCCTTGACAAGGGAGAAGAAGAAAGACTAAATAGTCCTTTGTCATGTTCAAAATGAAGATACATCCTTTTATTTTCTTCATAATTGTTTGATTTCCCTCTTTGATGATTTTTTAAATTGTATTTCTGTGCTATGTTTTTTTATTTGTATTGCCATGTTCAAAATGAAGATACAATCTTTTTTTTGTACATGTTATTACTATCCTCTTTCCCATGTGTTCTTATTTTGAGATACACTTACACTAAGTTAGATAGAGAGTTTGGATTAAATTTTATGGAGACATTCCGTATTAAGATACAATGTTTTCTTCATACAAGAATTATTATTTTATTTAACGAGGGAGAAGAAGAAATACTTAAGTATTGTTTTGCATTATGATATTTTTTATCATGTTCATTTTTATCACCACTAAAATCAGCAAGGTAATTTATTTCGTTCAATTTTTGTGAAAGACTAGATGGATAATTTTTTTATGACAAGACATTTTTGGATGGAAATTGTAACATTTATGGTCAATTGCCAAAATTGAAAAATTTTAACCATGAGGAGAGTACACTTGAAATTGGATAATTTAATTGGTTGGTTTTAGTAAATATAAATCTATGACATATCGATTAAAAATATGGAAATGAATCTAAAAGGTACAAGTTTGTTACAGAACAAATACCTATTTCTAAAGTTATGGACAAATTTGGGGAATAAATTATATATGAGTATGCAAGGCACACACAAAGAGATCGATGGATAGATGAACAATTAAAGTTAAGTAAGGATACATTCCTACTTGGTATTATTATTTTAGTAGTTTACTTTTTAGATAATTACATATAAAGAGAGGTTCAATCACAATACTATAATTCAATATAGGTATTCCTTTTTGTGCATATAGCTTTCATGCATTCACTAGACACTATAGAGCATGATAAAAAAATATTAAGGGAGTACCACTTATATGTTAGTGATGATCAAACACATTCTTCAGAGTATGCACAAGGTAATTTCAAGATGTTTTATGGAAAGTTGAGTGAAAGTATTATTAATTTTAATCAAAATTATATTTGGTTAGATAGTTTCATGTCACAATTTAAGAATGAATGGATGTTATAATGGCTAAGAAAGATGTATGTGACCACTAGTGTAAAACATATTTAAATTTTCATTGAAGTAGGCCATGTAAAAGAGGAGCATTATGGTGTAGGAGTATGTGTCAAAATAGTAATTATAAGAAAGGAGTTAAAGTTTGAAGAGATCACTAATTTGAGAGATGCAAAAAATATAGTTGAATTGTGTAATGAAAAAATAGGTCATGGTGCTCAATAAAAATCCATTATTCATAGATATGTATAGCTGATGGAGGATGATCAATTAACAAGGTATGAAGATTGTATGATAGTAATAGGATTAAGTGAGTTATACTCATCTCATAGCTCAAACAGATGTTATTATATGGTTCATATGAGACACGTGGCATTATTTTATTTTACATGGATTGACTTTGTTTGGAACGAGTGTAAGTCACAATAATGGGTGGATGAATTGAATTGTAAGCCTCCAATTCCAATTAAAACTTATCAGGTTCCACCAGCATTACAAATTACAAAGCTAATATCATGACATGAATTTGACCATGCATCTTATTTAGTGAAACCAGGTACATCCATATATTTGACACGTGTTTCATACATGTACTAAATTTTTTAAATATATCAGTAGATCATGTTTTATTCTATGATGTAGGGCATGTTTATCTCAAGTTTTCTTTTTATTTGATGAGGGATAGGGAGAAAGACTAAGTAGTCCTTTACAATGTTCAAAATGAAGATACAAAACAATTCATAATTTTATTATCTTAATGAATAAGGTATTTTTTAAATTAAATTAAAATATTATTTTATTATCTTAATGAATAATGGTTTTTTAAAATTAAAATACATATCAAATATAAATTGAGCGAAATAGTTTTTGAACCTAATTTTCTTATAACAATATATATAATGTCACCAAAACATATTTACTTGGGTGGAAAATTAATTCGATATTGATTTAGATTCAAAACAAAATAACTAATATTTATTTTATTGCTACAATTTGGAAGCGCATGCCCCTGATTACAAATATAGACATAAGAATGCCTTATATAATGAGTAGTAAATGAAGTTCATCTTATATATTGAGTTAAAAAAATTAGATATTATTTCTTAAACATGTATTAATTTTGTAGATATTTGTTTTCCCAATGTTTTTTAATGTTTGTACTATATTGCATGTTTTAATAAGTATTAAAAAAACCTATTGGACAAAGATTATGTTTTAATAAGTATTGCATGTTTAAGTAGAAACATATTTTTTTAAGGATGGGTTTTATTTTATTGTGTTGTAATAATTTTAAGTAAATATTATAAATTTATATTACTTCTATATGCAATGGATGTCGATGTTATAAATAATGATATACAAGAGCAGAAAAAATTACAAATTAGAAGAATAAGATGAATGGAAACTAGTTATTTATAATTAGATTCAACATCACAACCTAAAAGAAGACAAATGCAAGATTCAAAAATAGAAAGAGAACAAAATATAAGCAATCCCAATGGAATGCTTGGGAGAGTTTTGAATACTTTTCAAATGATTTTTTGGCATGGTCTAGGATATTTATATTGGAATGAATGTTTATCAAATACCTGAATGCCCAATATGCAATATATGTTGAGAATAAAAATGTCATCATCAACTTTCAATTTCAAATGACATGGATCCTAAGTCACAAGTACCATAACTTGAAAACTTAGCAAAGGTTTGAGGAGATGTTAATAGCCTTTGTCAAACCAAACATATAAGTGACACACATTAATGGAGGTTAATATAAATATAAAGGACATAAAATAAGGTTTACACGATAATTAAAATAAATAACTAAGGTTTTGCCACATTGAATAAAATATTTGTCAATGATTATAGTTAAGAGGAGGGATCGATGTGGAACAAATTAAAACTTTATTGTCAATATATAGTGGGTATGTAAGGAACTTAAATACAAAAATAAAACATTAAAATATCTATTCATATGTTTATATTGATGAAAATTCTCTTAGTTAGCTTATATTGAACTCTGATGAAAACATCTTTAGATAGCTGAACTTTGCCACATGAAGATTAATTGTACTATAAATGAAGTTATATTTATAGTTCTAGTGATTGAGATGGATGAAGGAAATATAATTAATCTCTTGACATCAATGGTCTCCAAACCACCAAATTACCAAAGAGAGATGGAATTAATCCATGCATTAGTAAATAACCCTAATGTAGATCTTGGAACATTGATTGATTATCCAAGAATTGCAACATCTCATACCAATGAATATGTCACATTGGGCTTACTTGATATGGAATCTTCAACATTTACTTTTGATGCAAGATGTGATTGTATAGAACCATGGTTGATATGAGTACATCTTCATGAAAATTTTAAACATCTATTTTGACATAGGGATCACAATTTTAGCTAACACCCATGATTTAGATATTACATGATGAACATGATCATGAAACATCATGCAAAGAATGCTTTAGTAGTGTTTAGTAAAAATAACCTTCAAGATATGTTAGTCACCATCAACGAGTCTCATGAGCATATGTTAAATGTGTCCCAATCCCATTTAGTTGATCATTTGATGTGGTTTAGAACCACCTTGAGAAGTATAAGCTATTATTGGACAAAACTTTCTTGGTGAATTAATTGGCATGCTACATCAACATGGTTATGTAACAATTTATTCACTCTAAGTACAATTAGTATGCATTAGAATAATTTACATGCAGTTTTGATAAGAATAGAACCAATAAATCCATGAGAGGTCTAAAATTGGAGAAGACATAATATTATTGATTATCATCATAGCAACATACAATTTTTTTAAAGGAGTTATTACTAAAAGAAATGAAATTAAAATATTATTAGTTTAGATATAAATGCCAACATAGAGGTTCATCACATGTGCATAGATTCATGTGGTTTGACAAAGTACCAAATACAAACAATCTTGATTGGACAAATGAACATGAACAAAAAATTGCTAAGAAAAACTTCAATTCCATTCTTCACGCATGGAATCCTTGAGAAGATCCACACCAACAAAATATATAGAATTGGATGTTATCAATTCTATCCAAATATATATTTTATACAACTCTTTTTATTTTCTCAATGTAACTAATAAATTCTTATATATTATTAATTTCAGGAATTATAAAATTTTGCTCAACATCCATGTATTGAAATAGAAGACAACTTACATATGTAGATATGGTGCATGACTATGAAGAGCTACTCAATTGTGTATAATGACATATAATACTAAGAGAGGGTACTTACTTATGTAATAAATGAGTAATAATGGTTTGTAGGTAATATGTTCAATCATTTAAATAGTTATATAGATATTAAAAATAATATTTGTGTAATAATTAAAAATAAAGTTGTTATTAATTATAGTTATAATGCACCATGACCATTAAATAATAATGGATTGAAACTATACCAAGCTTAGAGATAAGATATAATCTTTTTGAATATGCAATAAATGACAAATAAATACATACAATCGCTACATACTATAGTTGTGGAGATCAAACTTAAATTGAAAACCCATTCTCTCTAAACATGTTATAGTTAAGTATGCAATAGAAGTAGAGAAGATCTCTAAAAATTATCATCAAATGTTGATACAACTTACAAAAAATGAAAATTTAGATGAATTAGCAATAAGAGCATATATAAGACTTTTAACTAAAACAATTGTTTAAAGAGACATTGGTACACAATAAACATGTCACATGTTATTGGGGCTTCTGTTAGTAGAGAGAAATAGAGTATTTATAAATTTCAATGCAATGAGATTCATTGTAAAACATTTGCTACAAAACATAGGCTCTCAAATTTTTAAATCATTTCTTGAGAATGAAAATGTGTTTTAGAGGTATATATATGATTTTAGTTTGAGATTTGGCACAACTCCCTCCTATTAGTGACAGACCATGATATAATAGTAATATACGTGAAAAACTATTGTGGTAAGAATTCAAAGAGGTTATTTTGGATAAGATATTTAGAGACTAAATAGAAAGTGAGGACCAATAAAGGTTTCATCAACTTCTCACAAATATGAGAGATGCAAATCTGAAAATTGATGATTGAAAATTATTGGTGACAAGAAACAATGTTAGAATCAGTGAAAATTTTAGAGGTTATTTATATCCAAAAGGATATATGTAGGTTTTTTTGATTTTGAAAATGGCTAAGTTTACAAAAATATACATAGGTCAAATAGCCTTAATTTTAGACAATTTCATAGTTTGGAACACATATTTGCCTTTAAGATTATACTCAATCCTATTTTTGGACATAGATTCGTTAGAATTACCATACATGTATAGATTTGATTTGCTAAGAAATTATACGAGACATGTATAAGTCAGTCTAGAATTGCCAGGTATATGTATATATGTATGTATTTATATGTATGTATGTATATAATAAGGACCACCTAGGCCACAATAAGACTAAGGTAATAATTATATTTATTTTATGAAATGTTTTAAATATTATTTGGTGCCACATGCTCTTACTTTTATATGGTTTTAATAACTAAAAAACTTAATAATAACTAATTTTCAAACCTGATGTTTATTTTATTTCTAGTATTGAATGTGGTTTAGGTGGAATTAAAGATAAGGGGATTTGGGTTTAGATCTTACCCCATCTTTTAGTGAATTGGCACTGACATATTTAGGGGCCCAAGGCAAAATTTGATTTTGGTCCAACATGACACCCACGGGATTAATGTAAGTTGTTCGAATATATATGTGATAGATTTTTTATTTTTCTTGTCATTTATACAAGATATTGGTATAAGTGAAGCTCTCTTTGTTGGAAGATTAGGATGAAAGGTTGGAAATGAAGGTGCAAATGATTTATAAGTTGGTTTTCTTGTGATTGCAACTACAATGTATGGATTTTTGTTTATTTTATTCTAAAAACTAAGAGTAGTTATTTGAAAACAAAGTCATCTATATTGAAATGAATAAATATAATGATAAGCTCCTTGAAAAACATTTATTTAAATATATTTATTGACAATTTCTCAAATTTTTTAGTCATTGATGCAAGTTATTGATGAGATCAAAGATTTGTTAGTTGAAAGATTAGGATGAGAGGTTAGAAATAAAGGTGAATATAATTTCTAAGCTAGTTTCCTTATAGCAAGGTATGTATTTGCGTTTGTTTTGTTCTAAATACTAAGAGTAGTAATTTTCATGGATAGTCATTTGTATTGAAATAATTAAATATAATGATAAGTCAACTAGAAAACATCATTTTAAAGATATTTGTGGATGGTTTCTCAAAATTTGTAGTCATTGATACAAGATATATATGGAATCAAAACTCTAGTAGTCAAAAGAATGGGATGAAGTGTAGATAATTTCTAAGCTAGTTTCCTTGTGATTGTAGCTACAAGGTATGGATTTGTGTTTCTTTTATTCAAAATATTGAGAGCAATTATTTTCATGGATAGTCATTTGTATTCAAATGAATAAATATAATGATAAGTTACCTGAAAATTATTTATTTAAAGACATTTTTTCAAAACACTGTGCATGTTGGTTTTCTTAGAAATTTCATGTATATCTATAAATCTTTTCCTTAATCTCAAAATATTTGAAATGGATATTTTTGGGTTAGTCATAAATATGGTTGAAATGATCATAAGGCTTTGTTGTGTTTAATCATTTTTTTCTTTGTGCATTATTTAAAAGAAGTATCTTGCATGCCATTATTTATCTGAGGAAATAAGTTTCTTGTTTGTTTAAAAGTAGAGGAAATCAACTTCTAGTTTTTTTAAAAGAATTATGTGATAAAGACCAACCAAATTGATGTGGAGTCAAATCTCTCTCAAGAAATTATATTGCAAACTTGAATTAAGAAGGAAGAATGTGGAAAAATTTTAACACTAGAAGTTTTCTCACAACATATGCTTCATATTCAATACTATGGAATTACAATATTTCCTCATCACTACCACGTTAAAATACTTCAAAACACAATATCTTTGCTTACTTTTATTTCCAAGGGAATAAACACAAACCACTATGAAAATACAAAGAAGGATTATAATCATTTTTAAAAGCTAAAAAAACCTACTATTCAAGGATAATTCATCCACCTTCTATCATGAGGGTCAAGGGAAAATAAAGAGGAGTGGAAAACAAGCATAATTACTCCCCATATCCCATTTGGGGTCATCATAACCAAGGTCAACTCTCTTATGTGCAAAATTTGGCTCCACCCTTTCATGTCTAGTCAAAAAAGATAAAGGAGATTCCAATTATGAATAGTGCACCTTGTCCCCCATAATCACAAACATCCAAAAGTTGATTGGCTCCCTTTTTGACCATATTTATTTATCTCCCCATGAAAATTTCAACCCATGATATATAGACAATAAAAAATAGTAGCTAACAACAAAATTGATAATTTATAATGGTGCTAATTTAGAATAGTTGCAAGTAGGGACCACCATGACACTTCACCAAGTGGAACCACATCACCATGACACTCTATCACATGAAAATGCATCACTAAAACACTTCATCAATTGAAATAGTGATGCTACATCATCCTCCTCTGGTTGAATTCAACTCAGCTCCTATGAGTTGTTTTGATGATAATGTTTCCATATTTCTTTGTCCATCTTCTTGATCTCCCACTCTATGATCCAAGTATTGTCTTCTGGTGGCAATCCTTCCCATTGTACCAAATACTTATTTTATCTTCCTTTCTTTGTGTGCACAACCTTCATGCCTAGAACTTGGACTATCCTTTCCCTCTATTTCTTTGGAATTTGTTGTTTTGAATTGATGTCTTCTTCATCATCCTCTTCATCTTATTCTCCATGGAAATCATATAAATCTGAAACATTGAATATTGGAGAAATATCAAATTCTTTTGGCAAGCTTACCTCATAGGCATTGTCACTAATTTTCCTCACAATTTTGGAAGGGCCAATCTTCTTATATTTGATCTTGTTGTAGGTTCCTATAAGAAATCTATCTTTCCTCAAATACACCATCACTAAATATCCATTCTTAAAAGACTTTGATCTCCTCTTAACATCAACAATAATCTTGTAATTCTCATTAATTTCCTATAATCTCCTTCTCACTCTTGTTGAAATTGATGTATATGCTCTGTAAAAGTCTTAGCACCATCACTCACTCTTTCTATAATGGGAAACTATACTAAATCCAAAAATCCCATTGAATTTATCCCATAAACCAAATTAAATGGTGATTTTCCTATTCATTTATTCATTAAACTATTATATATAAACTTAGCTTATGGTAAATCCAAGTCCCACTGCTTAGGCTTCTCTCCAATAATGCATCCCAACAAATTTTCCAAGCTTCTATTTACAACCTCTATTTATCCATCTATTTGTGGACACTATTGAATTACAACTTTGTATCCAACTTCTTCCAAAAAGTCCTTCAAAATGACTTAGAAACTTGGTATCCCTATCTAAAGTAATGGCCTTTGGAATACCATGCAATCTCACAACATATCTAAAGAATAATCTGGCAACTCTAGTGGCATCACTAGTTTTCTTGCATGTAATGAAATGAGTCATTTTGGAAAATCTATGTACAATAACAAAAATAAAATCATTACCTCTTTGTGTGCTTGGTAATCCCAACACAAAATCCATGCTCAAATCTACCCATGGTTCTCTTGGGACTAGTAATGGCATGTAAAATCCTATATTTTGTGCATGTCCCTTAGCCACTTGACATATTTTACATATTGACAGATATCTTACCATGTATCTTTTCATCTTTGGCCAAAATTACTCCTCCACTAGAGCTATGGTCTTAGCTTTGCCAAAATGGCTAGCTAAACCTCCACTATGTAAATCTCATACAATGTTGTCTCTCAAAGACCTAACATGAATGCAAAACTATATTCCCTTAAAAAGGTAACCACCTTGAATAAGACACTCATCTGGAATAGTACCTACATCTTTGGTTAATGGATTCCTTCATTTCTCAACTATCTTACCAAAATCTAGATTAGTATCATATAACTCCTTAATAAACTCAAATCCAACTACTTCACTTACCAAAGTAGTTATCGACCCAACTCTTCTACTCAAAGCATCAACTACTAGATTTTGCTTCCCTGATTTATGATTCAACAAAAAAATATATCCCTACAAGAAAGATACCCAATTGGCATGCCTACTAATCAAATTGTTTTAGGTATTCACATACTTCAAATCCTCATGGTCATTATACAAAATAAACTCTTTAGAGATCAAGTAATGTCTCCAGTGTCTTGATTCTTGAACAATTGCATAAAACTCAACATCATAGGTAGAATATTTATTTCTAACCTCATTCAACTTCTCACTAATATATGCTATGGGCCTCCCTTCTTGGCTTAACACAACTCCAATTCCCACATGTGAAGCATCACAATCCACTTCAAACACTTTGTCAAAATCAAGAAAGGCCAAAATAGGATTTTTTTTAATCTTTATTTTAAACAAATCAAAACACTTTGTTGCTTCTCTTGTCCACGTAAACTTCTTTCCTTTTATGTAATCTGTTATTGGTGAAACAATACTACTAAAATTCATAGTGAATTTTTTATAAAAAGTTTTCAAACCATGGAAAATTCTTACGTCTACGATGCTCTTGAGAATGGGCCACTCAATAATTGCCTTCACCTTCTCTTCATCCATTTTAACACCATCTACTGAAATTACAAATCCTAAAAATACCAAACTTTCTTGCATAAATCTACACTTCTTGAAATTCACATAGAGTTTCTCCTTTCTCAACAATTCTAACACTATTCTCAAATGTTCCAAATGCTCCTCTTTAGATTTTATAAGTATCAAAATGTCATCAAAATAAACCACCATAAACTTACCAATGCAATTTTGTAGCATTGTGTTCATCACTCTCATGAATGTGCTAGGTGTATTAGACAACCTGAATAGCATCACCAACCATTCATATAGTCCATCTCTAGTCTTGAATGTTGTCTTCCATTCATCTCCTTCATGAATCTAGATCTGGTAGTAGCCACTCCTTAGACCAATCTTTGTGAAATACTTTGCTCCTATAAGAACATCCATTATGTCATCCAATCAAGGTATAGGAAATCTATATCAAATAGTAATCTTGTTGATGGCTCTACTATCCACACACCTTCTCCATTCTCCATCCTTATTTGGAGTCAATAGTGTTGGTGTTGAACATGGAATCATGTTCTCCCTTATTATGTCCTTCATCAATAACTTAGTAACTTGCTTGTTCAATTCTGGATGCTCTATTGGGCTCATTCTATATGTTACTTGATTGGGTAGAGATGATCTTGGGATCAAATCAATGTGATGATGAATGTCTCTTTAGTGGTAAGCCATCTGGTATCTCATCAAGAATGACATCTGCATATGGTTTCAAAACATTTTATTCTTCTTCTAGAGTCTAAATCACATATTCACCTTCATTCCTTGCAATTAGTGCATAACAGTAACTAGAAACTTTCATGTCATCAAAAAATTCTTTAGTGGCTAGCAAATTTTCCTTTTTTTTATCTCTTCCTTAAGAGGAAACAATATCACCTTTGTACCATCATTAGGAAATGTGTATGTGTTCTTGGCTCCATCATGGCTGACCTTCCTATCAAATTTATATGGCCTCCCTAGAAAAACATGGCATGCATCCATGGGAAAAACATCACACCATAATTTATCCTTATAGCTCTTTCCTATGGAAAACTTAATTGAACATCTCTTATCAACCATAACTTCATTCACTTTCTTAAACCATTAAATTTTATAAGGACTAGGATGTTTCTCACAATGCAATCCTAATTTTTCTACCATTTTTTTTGAAACCATATCTCATAGCTACCTCCATCAATGATTACCTTTCATACCTTACCACTTGAAG
Source organism: Torreya grandis (assembly GCA_037957365.1). Lineage (NCBI taxonomy): Eukaryota > Viridiplantae > Streptophyta > Pinopsida > Cupressales > Taxaceae > Torreya > Torreya grandis. Next base: position 456,209 of record JARHVA010003987.1, on the reverse strand, counting down.
TGCATATTGTTCAAAAAATATTTGTCCTCAGCCATGCATCACCTCCTTTATTTTTCTCCAGTTCTTGCCTTGGAGATGTCATGATTCTCCTCAACATAAGGTTTTATCCCACATCTATTACTATAGCTTCAGTAGCTTGATCTTTAGTCTCAACTTCAACCAAGTTCACCCTTGGATGGTACTCTTGTCTTATTTTTTTATCTTTGAGGACATTCATTTGCTTTATGTCCTTCTTCTCCACATATGTAAAAAATAATGGATCTATGTTGGTTAGGAAACCAACTTATTGAACTTCCATATCTATGTCCTCTTTGGAATCCTCTTCCCCTTTGATTATTTTGGAAGCCTTGTCTACTATCTTCTCTCCTTTATACAACATGTGATGATTATCCTCTTATAGGGTTAAATCTACCTCTAGTGGTGTTGAAACCACCTCTACCTCTCATTGGTGTGGATTTTCATCTCCTTGGACCAAATGTCCTTTTGGTATCTTGTCTATTATTCTTCTCTTCTACTTTCAAGGCTAATTGATAAGACTCTTCCATGCTCATCAATCTATGCATGCTAATCTCATCTTGAATGGAATATTTCAATCCATTCACATATCTTGCAGCCATTTTCTCATCTATTTATTCATGATCCACTCTTATGAAGAGCTCATAAAATTTATATATGTACTCTATTACACTCTTATCCATCTAATTTAAATGTTGAAATCTTCTATAAAGGGTTTGGGAGTAATCTAAAAGAAGGAACTTATCTATAATCTTCTTATCCATTTTCCTCCATGTATTAATTCTTGGTTTGTTCTTTCTTTGCCTCTTCTTCTAAAAATGATGCCACAAAATCATGGCATGACCCTTCAACTTAGTACATGCAACATGAGCCTTCTTTTCTTATGACATAGTTTTCCATTCAAATAACTTCTCCATCATATTAAGCCAATCAACCAGCTCCTTTGGTTGTAAACTCCCCCCATAGTCAGGAACTTCAATCTTAACTCCATCATTTCTTCCTTCTAATTCTCTAATCATCCTCTCCTCCATTGCTAGTGTTTATTTCCCTTGAAACAATTCCTCTTCATGTTCTTCATCATGAATGGTCTCTCCTTCTGTGTTTTCTTCTCTTTGTCTTCTGCCCATTTTGGTGAACGTTGTGGCTAGATGTACCATATCTCTTCTAAGCTCTTGTATATCTCTATTCATTTGAACCAATACTCCTATTCCTTATCTTATTTCCATACCTAAAAAATAAAAACAACACAAATTCTCCCTAGGATTCTACTCGCTCTGATACCACTTGATGTGGAGGTAAATCTCTCTCAATAAATTCTATGTCAAACTTGAATCAAAAAGGAAGAATTTGCAAAAATTTTAACACAAGAAGTTTTATCACAACATATGATTCATATTATATATTATGAAATTACAATATTTCCTCACCACTACCATGTTACAATCCTTCAAAACACAATATCCTTTCTCACTTGTATTTCGAAGGGAATAAACACAAAGCACTATGAAAATACAAAGAAGGATTATCATCTTTTTTAATAGGTAAAAAAAACTACTAATCAAGGAAAATTCATCCACCTTCCATCACGAGGGTAAAATAAAAATAAATAGGAGTGTAAGACAATCATAATTACTCCCCATATCCCAGTTGGGGTCATCATAACCAAGGTTAAGTCTTTTATGTGCAAAATTTGGCTCCACCCTTTCATGTCTAGTCAAAAAAGATAAAAGGAGATTCCAATTATGAATAGTGCACCTTGTCCCCCATCATCAAGAACCTCCAAAAGTTGATTGCCTCCATTTTTGACCATATTTATTTATCTCCTCATGAAAATTTCGACCCATGACACATAGGAAATAAAAAATAGTGGCTAACAACAAAAGTGACAATTTATAATAGTGTTAATTTGGAATAGTTGGAAGTAGCAACCACCATGACACTCTAGAAGATGAAACCACATCACTAAAACATTTCATCAATTTAAATAGTGGTTTTACATCACAAATAATATAATAAATGTATTATATAAAAAATTATGACAAAATATCAAAGTATAAAGTATAAATAATAAACCAACTATGGGGCCATAAAGAAAGACAACTATGGAAAGTGAGGATGTCAAGCAAATATCTTTACATAAATACTTTTAAAATAACTTATCATTACATTTATTCATTTCAAGAATTGAGATAGACTACTGTGCATGAAAATAACTACTCTCAGGTCTTCTGTTTGATCTGTCTATAATAGTTGTAAACTCTATTATAGAGATTAATATGTATTTGAACATAAGTAAGTTATTCGAAACATATGTCATGGTTTCTTGATTTTTATATTCATTTAAATGAATAAATATACTTATAAGTTCCTTAAAAAGTATTCCTTTAAAGATATTTTTTCAAAACACTATGTATGTTGGTTTTCTTCAAAATTTTGTGTATATCTACAAACCTTTTCCTTAAACTCAAAATCTGTGGAATGGGTATTTTTGGGTTAGTCATAAATATTGTTGAAATGATATTTAGGCTTTGTTGTGATTATTAATTTTGTTCTTTGTGTATTTTTTAAAGGAAGTATATTGCATGCCTTTATTTCTCAGAGGAAATTAGTTTTTTTTTGGTTTAAAAGGAGTATTTCTAAGAGGAAATCAGTTTCTTGTTTGTTTAAAAGTAGTATGTGGTAAAGACCTACTAGATAATATAATAAATTGAGTATAGCAAAAATTGTGATAAAAAATCAAAGTATAGATTATAAATAATAAATTGGATATGGGGCCATAAGGCAAGACAAGTATGAAAAGAGAGGATGAATAACTAATTTTTTTTGAGTACACATGGTAAGATCATTTGCAATACTTAGTATAAATTGAGTAAAAATGTCGTAAAATACTAATATAAGAATGACCTTTAAATTATGATATTTGACATTAAATTATGAGTATTCTAGGTGTTTTAGTTTCTCTTAGTTATAATAGTGATTATATTTTCCTTTTCGTTATTTTGTTTTCATTGATAAAACACTTTTATAGAATTAGAAATCTTTCTTTCGAAAGATTGCCTCATCTATAGCCTTTACTCTATTGGATAGGTTAGATTATATTATTTGAATCTGATTCACATATACATATATTTGATTATTGAGATATTTAATGAGTGTGTAATTCATTATTATTATCTATAGAATTTATAAAAACCCCTATGCACATCTTAGAAATATTTATTGCTTTCTAAAATCACTGTTATTCTACAACCATAAAATTATGATCAAAGGTGCACCAAAATAATCACTAAAAAAATTGTAGTATGTCCTTATAAATTTATTTTTCCCTTATTTATATGTTTTGAATTTGTGAATTATGGTTTGGTTCAAGTTTTAATTTATAAATTTATAGATTGTGTTCTTTTTTTGATATCATTTTCAAATGGATATTTTTGAAGTTCATTTTTCAGCATTTTTAAAATAAAAAACTAGTATCATTGCTTTTATTAGGTGCCAAATTTTGAATTTCCAATGCAAAAGTTAATTTAATACATGGAATAGTGATTTCATCCTTGAAGGGGGTTCTTTGCATTGGTGATTCATAAAGTTCACACTGAAAGGTGTTTTTATTTTTAAAATGTCTACTCCTAGTTTGAGTGATAGGAAATTAACAAGGGTTTGATCTAATGGAAATACATTGTTTTCATATTTTAGTAAACACAAATAAGAAAAACCTTTAAAAATAAATAATGGTTTAGAAAATCAACCAGAACTGAACATTCTTTGATATTCATTAAAAGCATAAATGATGTTTTGGACATCTCCCATGAGTGTTAATGACACTTTCAACATCTTATTCTTATCAATGCCATTTTTTTAGGTAAGGTCACTATCACTTTTGGGTACACATTTATAACATTAGATCTAGTCAACAATTATCACTAGAACATACATTATAATAGATACACCTATAAACCTTGCATGTTCCCCTTTCTCTAGTTTGAAAATAAATAACCAATATTTGTTTTGTTTCTATGATTTAGAAGCTCATGTCATGATTACAAATATAGACATAAGAATGCCTTATATGATGAGGAGTAAATGAAGTTCATCTTATATAACTTTTGAGTTAAATAACTTAGATATTGTTTTCTAAACATGTTTTAATTTTTTGATATTTATTCTCCCAATGTGTTTCAATGTTCATTGTGTCTATGTACCGATCTTTATGTATCTCATAGATCCATGATATGAATGGAAACATAAATATATATGTCAGCATAAAAAAACCTATTGGGCCAAATTTATGTTTTAATAAATATTGTACGTTTAAGTAGAAATATGTTTTATTGAGGACATGTGTTTTTTATTTTATTTTATTGTGTTGTAATGATTCTAAAAAAATCTTATATATTTATATTATTTTTATATGCAATGGATGCCAATGTTTCAAACAATGCACAAAATAATGATACATAAGAGCAAATAATGTTGAATCTTTGAAGAATAAGATGAATGGAAAATAATAATTTATAATAAGAGTCAACATCACAACTTAGATGAAGAAGACAAATGCAAGATTCATAAATTGAAAGAGAACAAGATATAACTAATCCCAATAGAATTCTTGGGAGAGATTTAAATACTTTTCAAATGATTTTTTGATATGTCTTAGGAAATTTACATTGTATTAAATGTTTCTTGAACACTTGAAGACCTTGTATATATAGTATGTTGGCCAATAAAAGGTCATCATCAAATTTTAGCATCAAATGACATGGATCCTAAACCACAAGTATCAGAACTTGAGAACCTAACACATGCTAAGAAAATGTTAATAGCCTATGTAAACCTAATCCTACAAGTGACACACACAACTAGAGATAAATATAAATATAAATAACATACAATACATTTTACACAATAAATAAAAGAAATAACTAAGGTTTTAACACATCAAATAAAAGATTTATCCATGATTATAGTTTGGAGGAGGCATCAATGTGGAATAAATTAGAACTTTACTATTAATATAGAGTGGGTATATAAATCACTTAAATACAATATAAACCATGAAAAGGTCTATTCATATGTTTAGACTACTGAGAATGCTCTTAGTGAACTTCTACTCGACTCTAATGAAAACATCTTTAGGGAATTGAACATTATCTAGATATGATTTGATTATGATGCAAATGAATTTGTATTTACAGGTCCATCAATGGAGATGGATGAAGTAAATATCATTAATCACATGACATCATTGGTCTTCAAACCACTAAATTCCTAAAGGGATATGAAATTAATCCATGCATGGGTAAATAATCCTAATGTAGATCTTAAAACCTTGAATGATTAGTTGAGGATGGGAGAATCTCCTACCAATGAGTATGTTGTATTAGTCATAATTCATATGACATTTACAACATTATTTCTTGATGGAGGATGTGATTGGGTAGAACCACAGTTGAGATAATTATCTTGTCTTTCAATTCAGATGAAATAGTATGTTACATTCTCTTTTAAATAAGTTAGGGAAACATCACTTGTGGATAAGTTTCATTACCATGAAAGGTTAACATTCCTCTAGTTTACAATTTGGGTTAGAATTATCTACACTTTATTTTCCATAAAAATAATTTTCTTGTCTTTCATGGAATGACGTGGGATTTAAAACCTGAGAGGATGATTTTGACTCCTAAGCATCCAATCACTAATAAAGTTTTAAAGCATATGCTATGGACATAACTCTAAACATATGTATATCATATGACCCTGAGGAAAATACTTTGATCCAATGAGAAAAAGACTAACTCCTAAGCATATGATCATATCAATTACATGTATCTACTTAACACTTTTAACATCAAAAAATATAAAAACAAATAAATTACATTGTATGATTTATAATTTTCCTTGAAGAGGGAAAATAATAAAGACTAAGCAGTCCTTTGCCATGTTCAAAATGAAGATACAACCTTTTTGTTTATATGGGTTATTAATATGGTCTTTCCCTTTCATTTTCCTAAGCACTTGATCATATCAATTCTCTGTAGCCACTTAACATTTCACATCTGATCATATAAATTAATTTCATTGGTGAAGGAGGAGAAGAAATACTAAGCAGCCCTTCACCATGTTCAAAATGTAGATTCATCCTTTTTATTTGTCATGATGTCGTCTTTCACTTCATTTTTCATGTTCAAAATGAAGATACAAAATGATTAATAATTTTATTATCTTAATGAATAAGGTATTTTTTAAATTAAAATGCAAAACGATTTTATTATCTTAATGAATCAGGGTTTAATCTATTAAAATATAAACCAAATAGAAATTGAGACAAATAGTTTTTGAAACTTAATTTTCTTATAATAATATATAGAATGTAACCAGAACATATTTATTTGGGTGGAAAATTAATTCAATATTTTTTTGTTACAATTTGGAAGCTCATGTCATGATTACAAATATAGACATAAGAATGCCTTATATAATGAGTAAATGAAGTTCATATTATATTTTGAGCTAAATAACTTAGATATTGTTTTCCAAACATGTATTAATTTTGTAGATATTTATTTTCCCAATGTGTTTTAATGTTTGTACTGTCTATCTACTAATTTCATTATGTATCTCACAAAATCATGATATGAAAGGAAACATAAATATATGTCAACATAAAAAACTATTGGACCAACATTATGCTTTAAAAAGCACTTTATGTTTAAATAGAAATATATTTTGTTAATGACGAGTTTTATTTTATTTTATCATGTTTTAATAATTTTAAGAAAATCTTATATATTTATATTACTTTTGTATGCAATGGATGTCGATGTTACAAAGAATGCACAAAATAATGATATAAAAGAGAAGACAACATCACAACCTAGAAGAAGAGGATGGATGGAAAATAATGATTTAGAATTAGATTAAACATCACTATCTAAAACAAGAAGAAAAATTCAAGATTCAGAAACTGAAAGAGAATAAAATAAAATAAATCCCATTGGAATGCTTGTGAGAGACTTGAATAATTTTCAAATGGTTTTTTTACATGGTGTAGGAAATTTACATTGGAATGAATGTTTATCAAACACCTAAATGACCAGTATGCAATATATATTGAGAATAAAAATGTCATCATCAACTTTCAATAATGTCAAATGACATGGATCCTACATCACAAGTACCAAAACTTGAAAACTTAGCATAGTTTGAGGAAAAGTTAATACGCTATGTCAGCCCAATCCTACAAGTGACACATATTACTAGAGGTTAATATAAATATATAGGAAATACAATAAGTTTTACAAAAGAAGTAAAAGAAATAACTAAGGTTTTTCCACATGAAATAAAATATTTGTCGATGATTATAATTTAGAGGAGGGACCAATGTGGAATAAATCAAAACTTTACTGTCAATATAGAGTGGGTATATAAGGCACTTAAATACAAAATAAAACATGAAAATATCTATTCACATATTTTGATTGATGAAAATGATCTTAATGAACTTCTACCAAACTCTGAGGAAAATGTCTTTAAATAGTTGAACTTTATCCACATGGAGTTTATTTCTACTACAAATGAAGTCGTATTTATAGGTCCAGTGATGGAGATAGATGAAGTAAATATAATTAATCACATGACATCAATGGTCTCCAAACCATAAAATTCCCAAAGAGAGATTAAATTAATCCATGCATGGGTAAATAACCCTAATGTAAATCCTATAACATAGATTGACTAGCCAAGGATTGGAGCATCTCCTACCAATGAATATGCCACATTAGGATTACTTGATATGGAATTTCCAACATTTCTTCTTTATGGAAGATGTGATTGAATAGAACTATGGTTGAGATGATTACATATTCATGGAAATTTTAAACATCTATTTCGATATAGGGATCACCATTTCAGCTAACACCCATGATTTAGATATTACATGATGAACATGATCAAATGACATCATGTAAAGAATTATTCAGTAGTGTTTACTAAAAATAGCCTTCAAAATATGTCAATTCCCATCAATAAGTTGCATGACCATATGGACAATGTTCCCCATTACCATTTAGCTGATCATTTGATGTGGTCTAGAACCACCTTAAGGGGTATAAGGTCTTATTGGATAAAACATTATTGGTGAATTAATTGACATCCTACATCAACTTAGGTTACCTAAAATTTTATTGACACTAGGTATAGTTAATATGCACTAGACTGATTTACATATAGTAGTGCTAAGAACAAAACCAACAAATCCACAAGAATCCTAAAAGTGGAAAAGACAGAATATTATAGATTATCCTCATATAGTGGCACACTACATGCACTTGCAACATATGATTTTAAGTAAGGAATTATTACGAAAGGAAATGAAAGTAAAATATTATTAGTTTATATATGAATGAAAATATATATGTTTACCACATCCATAGATTCATATGGTTAGACAAAGTACCAAATATTGATAACTTTGATTGGACAAATGATCATAAACCAAAAATTGTTAAGAAATACTTCAATTCTATTGTTTACACATGGAATCCTTGAGAATATCTACACCAACAAAAATATATAGACTTGTATTTTATCAATTCTATCCAAATCTATGTTTTATACCATTATTTTTATTTTCTCAATGTAAATAATAAATTCTTATATATTATAAATTTTAGGCATTATAAAATTTTTCTCACCATTCATGTCTTAGAAATACAAGACAACTTACATAGGTAGATATGGAGCATGACTATGAAGAGCTACTAAATTGTGTATAAGGACATATAATGTGTAGAGAGGGTACCTGCCTAAGTAATAAATGAGTAATAATTGTTTCTAGGTAATATGTTCAATCATTTAAATAGTTATATAGATATTAGAAAGAATATGTGTAATAAATAAAAATCAAGTAGTTATTGCTTATAGCTATAATGCACTGCAACCATTGAATATTCAGGGATTCAAACTAGACCAAGACTCAAAGATAAGAGATTTTTTTTTGAATCTATAAGAAATGATGAGTAAATACATATAATCACTACATACTACAGCTATGGAGATCAAACATAGATTGGAAACCCATTCATTGTAAACATGTTATAGTCAAGTATGCAACAAAAGCAGAGAAGATCTCTAAAAATTATCATCAAATGTTGATGCAACTTATAAACATTGAAAACCTAGATGAATTAGCAACAAGAGAATATATATGACTTTTAACTAAAATAATTATTTAAAGAGACACTAGGACATAGGAAACATGTCACATGTTATGGGGGCTTTTTGTTAGCAGAGAGTAGTAGAGTATTGGTAAATTTGAATGAAATAAGCTTCATTGGAAAAAAATTGCTACAAAACATAGAATATCAACTTTGTCAAGGATTTCCTAAGAATACAAATGTGTTTTTGAGGTATATCTATGATTTTAGTTAGAGATTTGGGACAAATCCCTCCTATTAGTGATAGACCACCATATGATAGTAATAGAGGTGAAAAACTATAGTGGGAAGAATTCAAAGAGGTTGTTACTTTAGATAAGATATTTAGAAAATAAGGAAAAAGAAAGGACCAATAAAGGTTTCATCAAATTCTCACAAATTTGAGAGATGCAAATCTGATAATTGATGTTTGGAAGTTATTGGTGATAAGAAACAATGTTAGAATCATGGAAAATTTTAGAAGCTATATATAGCCAAAAGGCTATAAGTAAGTTTTTTTTTATTTTGAAAATGGATAATTTTGCAAAAATATACATAGGTAAAATAGCCTCAATTTTATATAATTTCATAGTTCAGGACACATTCATCTTATAGATTATACTCGATCTTATTTTTGGACATAGATTCACCAGATTTATTGTACATATATGGGTCTAATTTGCTAGAAAATTATATGATACATGTATAGGTTAGTTTGGAATTATTAGGAATATATGTATATATGTATGTAATAAGGACTACCTAGGACACATTAAAATTAAGGTAATAATTATATTTATTCTATGAAAATGTTTTGAATATTCTTTGGTACCACATGTTCTTCCTTCTATATGGTTTTCATAACTAAGAAACTTAATAGTAAATAACTTTCAAACCTAATGTTTATTTTATTTCTAGCATTGAATGTAGTGCAGGTGGAATTAAAGCTATGGGGATTAAGGTTTAGATCTTGTCATTTTTTTAGTGAATTAGTATTGACATATTGAGGGGCCCAAGGTAAAATTTATTATTGGTCCAACACGTCACCTTTAGGATTAATGTAAGTTGATCAAATACATATTTGATGGATTCTTGATTTTTCTTGTCATTTATGTAAACTATTGATGGAAGAGAAGCTTTGGTAATTGGAATATTGGGATGAGAGGTTGGAAATGAAGGTGTAAATAGTTTCTAAGCTAGTTTTATTTTGATTGCAACTGAAAGGTATGGATTTGTGTTTCTTTTGTTCTGAAAAATAAGAGTAATTATTTGTAAACACAATCATCTATCTTGAAATGAATAAATATATTCATAAGTTCCTTAGAAAAACATTTATTTAAATATATTTATTGATGGTTTCTTAATTTTTCTAGTCATTGATGCAAATTATTGGTGGAATCAAAGATATGGTAGTCAAAATATTGGGACAAGATGTTGGAAATGAAGGTGCAAATTATTTCTATGTTGGTTTCCTCATGATTGCAACTATAAGGTATGAATTTGTGTTTTTTTTTATTTTGAATATTGAGAGTAGTTATTTGCATGCATAGTCTTCCATCTTGGTATGAATAAATATAATGATAAGTTCCTTAAAAATAATTTCTTTAAAAATATTTGCTGATGATTTCTCATTTTTTCTATTCATTGATACAATATATTGGCAGAAGTGAATCTTTAGTAATCGAAATATTGAGATGAAGTGTAGATAATTTCTATGCTAGTTTTCTTGTGATTGTAACTACAAGGTATGAATTTGTGTTTATTTTGTTCTGAAGACTGAGAGCATTTATTTGCATATAAAGTCATTTGTCTTGAAATTAATAAATATAATGATAAGTTCCTTGAAAAGTATTTCTTTAAAGATATTTACTCAAAACACTGTACATGGTTTTCTTAAAAATTTCATGTATATCTGCAAATATTTTACTAATTATTTATGATCATTTTAAATAATTTGGACTTATCATAGATACATTAGACATATGTGATTTATTTATAATAAATCCAACTTAATCTCAAATACAGTCCTAATTTAATATTGATATAGTCTAATTTATTTATGATAGTTTTCAAAAAATTAGATTGTTGATAAGTCCATATTATCTAAAATAGTCCTTATACATATACATATACATAAACATAAACAAACACACACACACACACATGTTATGTGAGAGAGAGAGAGAGAGAGAGAGAGAGAGAGAGAGAGAGAGAGAGAGAGAGAGAGAGAGAGAGAGAGAGAGAGAGAGAGAGAGAGAGAGAGAGAGAGAGAGAGAGAGAGAGAGAGAGAGAGAGAGAGAGAGAGAGAGAGAGAGAGAGAGAGAGAGAGAGAGAGAGAGATTTTTGAAGTTTCCTTTTTAAGTGTACAATATGGGAACCCCCTACTACTTGAGAATTTAACCTACCAACCCTCCTTTCTACTTGGGACTGATGGCCAATCGACCACATTTTCTTTTAACTTGTGACTCCTCTACCATGATATTCACATTGTATCATGAATTATGCCCCCTTATGCACCCATGTGGCATGAAATTTCTAAAATATTTGATACTCACTTCAACCACAAAAAAATCAACAAGATAAACTCTATAACCTCAATGTATAGCCTCCACATTAGCATTATTATAGAATGTGTATGATATGGGCCCTCTGGTGTACAATATAACATGAAATATGTTATCATTTCCCTTCATCATTACCACCCAACTCACTTAAAATCTTTCAAAACTTGCAAGTTTTATATGTCATTGTTGTAATTTATCTAGGTGTCAATGTTTTGGTAGCATAGATGAACATAAGTTATAATATAGACTTTAGAACCTCATTGTCCTATATCCATATCATTGGCATTGCAACATTGATTTAAGTCAACATTGAACATGGAGCCTTCTCATAATCAATTCAACATCATGTCATCCTCTAATTATGGTTGCCTTTTCTTTCAAGGGTTCAAGTATGATGTTTTCATATGTTTTTAAACCTGATGTAATTTTTCTAGGTGGAAATATATTAGAAGCATGGATGGATAGAAGATACAAGATAGATTTTAGGACCTCAATATCTTATCCCCACATCAATGCCATTGCATGACTAATTTGAGCTGACATCAGACATGGAGCCCCACCATAATCAAATAAGCTCTCATGACATACTCATCTACCCTTCATAGTAGAAAATTACCAATCAAATATGTTAGCACCCTACAAACTACAGACCCCTTTAAAATGTGTGTAGACCATGTAAATCCATATTTGGTGTATAAAATGGGCCATTTATTGTATGATATCACCTAAAATATTTCAACACTTCCATGTTTGTTATGGCTTTTTCCATTTCAAAACCTGATACAATTGTTCAAGCTCACTATGGAATGGAATGTTTCCTCCTTGTATAGTTGATTATGACATCATGATATGAAGGAATACACAACCTCATTTTCCACTATCACCTCCACAAAAATATAAGACTATTTTTAGTTATCACTTCATGTACAAATGGTGAGATGGGGTCATTAGTTATGCACATAGGGTACCACCACGTATTCCCTAATCCACAATGGCTTGCTTTCTTAGTGGAAAGAGATAGTGTCTATGCCCAATCTCTATGCCAAAATTATAAATCCTTCGATTTCAATCAGGTGACCTTTATTTTGGCTAGTTGAAGAGCCCAATGTGTTAGGGTTGGGTCAATTATTGGTGATCAGGTTTGACACCATGACAAAATATGGATGGAATCCACTTCTATTTCCAAATAATCCCCCCCCCCCTCTATTTTGGTGATTGTAATTGAGAAATTTAATTTTGTTACAATTGCAATAATAAAATTAAAGGAAACCAAGATAATGGAGTCTCAAAGTCTATATTTTAACTTATGTTTCTTTATTCTACCAATATATTGACACCTAAAGAACATACAAAAAAAATTACTCATACCCATGGAATAAATGGAAAGGCCATACATAACTTTCAAGTAACAAAATATTTCAAAGTGTGTTTGGTGGTAATGATGATGCGCAATGATAGGGTATTTCATGTGATATCGTACATCATAGGGACCATATCATACACATACCTTGAATTTATGGTAGTTTTTGGATTACATACCCTACATGTATTACAAAGGAGGGTTTGTAGCTTGTAGGTGGTTGCATCTTATATTGACTATTTTATATTTGATTATGGAAGGACTCCACCTCTGATTTGAAGATCAAATCAAAAATGCAATGTCATCAAGGTGGGAACAATACATTAAGGTTATTAAGTCTATCTTGTTGTTTTTATTATGGATAAAGTGAGTACCAAAGATTTTGTAAAGTACATGCCACATGGGTGTATAAGAGGGCATCGTTGTTGATACAATATGATTGATTGGTGATCAGTATTACATTGTACACTTAAAAATCAAATATACTCCACAAATAAATAAAAAACACTTATACATTTTATAATAATATTTATATCTCATATAATAAAAAAATATTTATGATAATATATAATTTATAAATATATATAATAAGAATATGAAATATTTAATAATAAAAATGAAATATTATAATAAATAATATTATATATCAATATTACAGATATAATATAATATAACTATTAATATACTATATAGTATATTTATAATATAATATTAAAAAATAAAAACATTTAAAACATTTTTTTAAATTTTTTGTAACATTGTACTTTATTTTTTATATAGTAAATTATATATATATATATATCTATATATATATATATATATAAAGATAAAAAAATATACGCATAAAATAAAATAATAAACAAATACACCTAATTATGTCCCTATTATGCATATTGAATGGGTATGTAGACACTTGGATCATTGTTTAGGCACTTGTTAAAATTAGAGGAAATAGGTGTAGAAAACCAAAAGATAGTTTTCATTTATATAATACATAGTAATATTTTTATTCAAATTCCTCATTCTCACATTCACTGCAAACTATGAATAAAATGTCAAATTTGTGCCATGGGCAAAGTTGGTGATCTAAATTTTTTCCATCAAATATTTCAGTATCCTAGGCTGGAAGATGGTGTACAAAATGTGTAAAATGATAGTTATGACATTAATTAAGAGGATGAAGGGGTAAAATGACTAGATGAGGCAATGACAATAGAAGTTAAACTATTAATTAGGTGGGTGGGAGTGATATCTAGGGGCCTCCCATGTGGGGATCATTTGGTCTTTGTAAAAATGAACATGGATTACTAGGTTTGGATTGGATGCATTATCAACTTTCTTTTTGGAAGCTCATGTCATGATTACAAATATATACACAATAATGCCTTATAATGAGAAGTAAATGAAGTTCATCTTATATATTGAGTTAAATAATTTAGATATTATTTTACAAACATGTTTTCAGTCTGTAGATATTTATTTTCCTAATGTGTTTTAATGTTCGTATTGACTATCTACCAATTTCATTATGTATCTCACAAAATCATGATATGAATGGAAACATAAATACATATGTCCACATAAAAAAACTATTGGGCTAACATTATGTTTCAATAAGTATGGTATGTTTAAGTAGAAATATATTTTGTTAAGGATAATTTTTATTTATTTTTATTGTGTCATAATAATTTTAAGCAAATCTTATATATTTATATTACTTTTATATGCAATGGATGATGATGTTGCAAATAATTCACAAAATAATGATATACAAGAGTAGACAACATCACGTAACCTAGAAAAGGAAAATAAATGGAAAATAATGATTTATAATGAGATTAAACATATTAGCCTAGAAGAATAAGACAAATGCAAGATTCAAAAACTAAAAGAGAATAAAATATAAATGATCCCAATTGAATGCTTGGGAGATATTTGAATACTTTTCACATGATTTTTTTGACATGGTATAGGAAAGTTACATTAGAATGAATGTTTTGCGAACACATAAAGGCCCTATATGAAATATATGTTGACAAAAAAAGGTCATAATCAAATTTTAACATCAAATAATATGGATATTTATCCACAAGTACCATAACTTGAAATCTTAACACATGTTGAGGAAATGTTAATAGCTTGTGTCCTACAAGTGACACATGAAACTGGAGGTCAATATAAATATAATGGACATACAATAAGTTTTACATAAGAAGTAAGATAAATAAGTAAGGTTTTTCCACCTAGAATAAAAGATTTATCGATGATTATACTTCAAGGGAGGGATCAATGTAGAATGAACTATAACTTTATTGTCAATATAGAGTGGGAATATAAGGAATTTAAATACAATATAAGTCATGAAAATATATATTTATATGTTTAGATTGATAAAAATGATCTTAGTGAAATTATACAAAACTTTAATGAAAACATCCTTAAATGTATAAACTTTGACCACATGCAGTTTGATTTTGCTAAAAATGAAGTCATATTTATAGGTCTAGTGATTGAATGGATGAAGGAAATATCATTAATCACATGACATCAATGGTATCCAAACCACCAAATTCCCAAAGAGAGATGAAATTAACCCATGTGTGAGTAAATAACCCTAATTTAGATCTTGAAACATTGATTGATTAGTTGAGGATTCGAGCATCTCCTACCAATGAATATATCACATTAGGCTTACTTGATATGGCATTTCCAACATTGCTTCTTGATGGAAGATGTGATTGGATAGAACCATGATTGAGATGAGTACATCTTCATGAATTTTTTAAACATCTATTTTGATATAGGAATCACTATTTTGGTTAACACCCATGATTTAGATATTACATGATGAACATGATCATGAGACATCATGCACATAATTCTTTAGTAGTGTTTATGAAAAATAGCCTTCAAGATATGTCAATCACCATCAATGAGTTAAATGAGCATATGTTCAATATGCCCCACTCCTATTTAATTGATCCTTTGATGTGGTTTGGAAACACCATGAGGTGTACAAGGTCTTATTGGACAAAAATTATTGGTGAATTGATTGGCATGCAACATCAACTTGGGTTACCTAACATTTTTTTCACTCTATGTATAGTTGATATGTATTGGCCTTATTTAGATGCTCTAATGCCAAGAATAGAACCAATAAATCCATGCAACGTCCAAAATTGGTGAATATAAAATATTAATTATTATCCTCATATAATGACACAATATATGGAATTGCAACATATAATTTTCTGTAAGGAGCTATTATAAAAAATGAAAGTAAAATATTACTGTTTTAGATATGAATGACAACATAGAGGTTCACCACATGTGCATAGATTCATATGGTTAGATAAAGCACCAAATATAGATAACCTTGATTGGATAAATCATCATGAATGAAAAATTGTTGAGAAATACTTCCATTCCATTTTTCAAGCATGGAATCCTCGAGAAGATCCAAATAAAAAAATGTATAGACCTATATGTTATCAATTCTCTCCAAATCGATGTTATAAATCTATATTTTTTATTTTATCAATGTAACTAATAAATTCTTATATATTATGAATTTTAGGAATTACAAAATTATGCTCAACATCCATGTCTTCAAAATACAATACAGTTTACACATGAAGATATGAAACGTGATTATGAAGAACTACTCAATTATGTCTAACAACATACAATATGTAGAGAGGGTGTCCACCTATGTAATAAATGATTAATAATGGTTTTTAGGTAATATGTTAAATCATTTAAATAGTTATATAGATAATAAAAATAATATGTGTGCAATAACTAAAAATCAAGTTATTATTTCTTATAGTTATAATGCATCATGGCCATTGAATATTGAGGGATTGAAATTATATCAAGACTCAAAGATAAGAGATAATTTTTTTGAGTCTATGAGAAATGATGAGTAAATACACACAATCACTACATACTATAGTTGTGGAGATCAAACCTAGATTGGAAACCCAAATTTTATAAACATGTTGTAGTCAAGTATGCAACAAAAGTAGAAAAGATCTATAAAAATTATCATCAAATGTTGATGTGTCTTACAAACATTGAAAACCCATATGATTTAGCAACAAGAACATATATAATAATTCTAATTGAAACAATTATGGAAAGAAACATTGGGACATAAGAAACATGTTACATGTTGTTGGGGATTATGTTAGCAAAGAGCAGTAGAGTATTTTTAAATTTTAAGGAAATGATCTTCATTAGAAAAACATTTCTATAAAACATAGACTCTTAACTTCATCAAGCCTTTCCTGAGAATATATATGTGTTTTGGAGGTATATCTATGATTTTGGTTAGAGATTTGGGACAACTCCCTCCTATTAGTGATAGACCACCATATGATAATAATAGACATGAAAAAATATTTTGGGAATAATTCAAATAGGTTGTTACTTTGGATAAGATATTTATAAAATAAGGAGAAAGTGAGGAACATCAAAAGTTTCATCAAGTTTTCACAAATCTAAGAGATGCAAATATGAAAGTTGTTGATTGGAAGTTATTGGTGACAAGTAATAATGTTCATAATGAATTTCATCTACTACTTGTTATAATTGAATATAAGAACATGTTGAGTTTGGATAATGAATTTACCCTCCTTATTGAACATATGGGGACATGTCTATCTCTTCAATAGTTTGACTTACAATATTTATGTTATCAACATTGAATAGTTTGTAGAGAAGATGTATTTTATCTTTTAATTTGGATGAAGTTTCAAAACATATGTACATATAAATTTATTATAGGTTCTAGACCCTTAGAAAAATATTGAATCCTAATCCTCTAATCATATCAATTTCCTATAGCCACTTAACAAGCACTCTACATCAAAAAATATGTTGTACGGGTTATTATTTTCCTTGATGAGGGAGAAGAAGAAAGATTAAGTGGTCCTTTGGCATGTTAAAAAGTAATATACAACCTTTTTATATTCTTCATAAATTTTTTATTTCCCACTTAGATGAATTTTTAGTACATGATAGGTACTATTGTTTCCACTTGATGTTATTATTAGTCCATGCTTATTATTGGTAGCCAATGACCATGCATTGTGGAGGAGCTCGATAAAGATTTTTGAAAGTTTTTAAATCAGAGATGGATTATTTTACTTATTTATCCATTTATGTCTAATCTATGATTATTTCTTTGTGGATGAACTAATCAATAATTTTAGAGGGAAGTGAAGGAGTACATGTACAAATGTTTAGAGAGACAATCAACAAGTTTTTATTTTTTCTCACCTTTAACTTTGTAGGCAGTAACATGGCCACATCCTTGCTACCTTTAAAAAGGATAGGAATGTATGCATTAATGAAATTTGATGCGAATAAGGCTAAGGTTGGTAGATTCATGGGAAATGGGTAGATGTTTCTAGGTGATGAGGTCAACTACAATGGAAATAGAGGAATAGTTGATGGAGGTGAAGTAGGTGTTGAAATTTTCCCATATAATTGTTTGATCTTGAATGTACATACACCATTCAAAATATTATCACTTCCATTCCCTTCATCACCATCAAATGTACTTATAATCTATCCCAAAGGTGAAATTCCCATTGTTACATCCAACATACAAACCTGATTGATCCTGAAGTAATGTCCAAATTATAAGAATGAATGGTGCCATTGGTATTAATGGTGATATATCCTATGAAGGAAATAATATATCTATCTCCCACATTTATTTTACTATGCTCATTTGTACTAGGTAAAGAATTTTTCTAATCGTGTCCATTTTCACCATTATTTTTATGAGAATCTCCATCTATTTCTAGATGCATTAAAAATCTAGAATTTATCCAAAATACTAATTTATAAGCCATTGAGTTAATGCATTTTTCAATCCATAGGTTTTTTTGAGAATCAAATGCACCATGATAAGAGAGAGCATGTAAAAAAAATTATTATTCTCCTTTGTCAGGATAGTGTGTAATTTGGCACAGTAGGGGGATAAGAACATGCTGACATCTAGGAGCTTTGGTGGGGGATAATATTTGTTTCCTATAAGCATGTACTCTATGAAATTTAAATCTCTTGAAAACAACCTTATTAGTCCTTTATATTAATTAATCTACGCATTATGTTATTTATAACATAATCACTATATTATTTTATTTATCTAAGATGGATGTATAAGCTTTAAGCAAGATTGTATTCTGAGTATTTACTAGTTTGTTAAATAACCAAAAATATAAATCAAAATATTAAATTAATTTTATAATTTATAAACTGAGTGATAATATTGGTTTAAAACCTATGGAAAATGAAGTTTACTTGTAAAGCAAGTTTTTTAATTTTATGTTATTAAAATTTTATGAAGGTAGGTAAATGACACTGATATGTTTTTGAAATGGGAATAGGGTCAAACCTTTTCCTTCCTATTGGTTAGAAAAAAACTATTTTGGGTTAAAAGTGATGGCTCTTTATTATTATTCCTTCTACAAGCACTGGTGCAAAATTCTCTAGTTTACATCATACCCTTATTCTTCATCTAAAGATCTTCAAAAATAGACCGATTCAATAATTAAAAATTTAATGGACATGGGAATTGGGATAGAATGGAAAAACCCCACACTTCTAGAAATCCACTTCCAAATCCTCAACAATATAATAGTTAATAGAAATCACACTCTAAATTTAACACTCTTCAAAAATGTTATGCTTGTGATTCTCTCAATAAAAAGTGATATATAGTAATTACCTATTTTACACTTCTAGATTATTCAAATAATGACATGGATAATATTATGCATTTAATGAGGTGAAGAGTCAACTCAAATTGAAATAATTCCATTCCTTTCAAATTTTCAATATTCATTTGAGATCAAGACAAATGTTTCAAAGTATGCACTAATTGGTCCTCACTTTGCAAGGGTACCTACTATATTATCATAATGAGACATTTAGTGATGTTGTCTATAGATATGTAACATACAGTAAAAAAACTCTAGACTATAGTTTAGGCATGTCAAAAAAGGAAGTAGAACATCCTGCAAAATGAGACAATCATCCACACAAATCATAAACCTATACAAATGATTAAAACCCAAGTTAATTTCATAATTACTAGCATAAAGGGTAGTCCATCTACTTGTAGTAGTTCCATCTCAATATTGAGTACAAAAAGATAACTCCAAATTGGATTTCCAACTCATTAGGGGACCTACAACACCTATAGTGTCTTTTCCCAATTATTCATATTTGGGGACAAATATATAAATACAATAATCTATTTGATTACTCGTTTTATGGTCTATGTTTTTTTATAAACCATAACCTAATTGGGGCTAATACTTAGAACTTGAGGCACACTAGTTTCCTTGTCAAGCTGTAGAGGGCTTAGTTGTAGTTAGTACTGATATAGAATAGAGAGTAGACTATAAAGTTACTCAAAAACTTGTCGTATCTATCTGAAAGGATGTTCTATTGTAAACGGAAGTGAATCCACATATAATCAAATAAGAGTTTGGTATTACCTTCTATTGAGATACCTTTCTTGTATGCCATCAAAACTTCCATCTTGGGGACACCTATTAACCACCACATAGTAATATCAAATTGATAGTCTGTCTAATGTTTTTGATACTACTATAGGATGAGGGTGATCCATTGTGTTGTACTCTTTTAGCTATCCATTTTTTCATGTTTTCACATGTTTTATATGAACCTCTCTTCTAATTTTCTTTTATATTTCATTGTAGACATTCTACGTGACAATTTTAAGCCAACTAGACTTTTACAGTCTTATTGACCTATTTTGGTAAATTGCCAACAATAGTATAATTTATGTGTTTCCATATAAGGGTTTTAAGTTGGAGTCATTATCATGTTTTTTATTATTGCATGATTGTGTTTGATATTTTTCAACTATGTTATGTGTAGAGTTTTAGCCTAATTTCTCTGAAACCCTTTGGTTGCCATCAATATCCTCTACAACATCCAGTCACTACTCACATAGAATTTTCATTGGGATAATGTTGATGATGGACATAACTCTTGTGGGTTTTGTGTTCTTGTTATGGTTTTGATTTTTTCACAATAATAGTTTAAGGTCAAGGAAGTATATACAAATATGGAACAATTTCATAAAAAAAGAGATATAAACCATATAAGTGAACACATCAACATTATATTTGCATTTATGTTTATAACCAATTAAGAATTTTATTGACAAGAATGTGTGTCCATAATCAATTAAACATTTGATTTAAAATATATTATCCTTATTCTTTCTAGCATAATGTGTTAAACTTGTCATTTTACATGAAGATCTTCTAAATACATCTCAATATATAATAAAGAGGACTAAAATTCTTGATGATCCTAATATCATTGGCTCTGGAAGCTTTGACATGATCTAAAAATTGGTCATGGATAGTAATAGTGCATTTACAGTCAAGAAAATTAAAAGTAATGATTCAAGATTATATAAAAATTATACAATTTTGTTAAATATCAAAAATTACATCTCAATTTTAAGTTGACAGTGTCAAATCTACACAATGCAACGTGACAGGTACTAAAACCACTCCATGACACTTGTTTTATATTGGATTTTTGTGTAGTGAAAATTTCAACCACACATTTATCTTATAAGATTATTGTCTTTCCCATTCATTATATTTTTGAGATATACACTAACTTAGAGGGAGAGTAGGGGTTAAATTTTATGGTGAGAGTCTATATTAGTGAATATTTTCAACATTTCCTTTGGTGTTTTATAAATAAATGGATATTAATCAAATTGCTTTGTGTCCCTTCATAAACATTAAAATTTAATTTAAAGTAACATCCAGTTAAATTTATAATTATTATTTATATAAGGGGTTTAATATGAATATTTGGTTTTCCCCAAATTTAGAGATATTCATCACAAATAGACAATGTAGAACAAGTTGAAACAACTAGGTAAATAAAACATTAAAAAATAGGAGTGAATAGAGACTATGCCTAAAACCATTTGAAATCATCTAGAAGAGGAGTACCTTTCCCAGAAATATGAGGTCAGGCCTGGTAAATGAAAAATGTGCAAAAAATTATTTGACAAACATGTTCATCAATTTCATGGCTCTAAAAATCTTGCTCACTTTACCTAAATTTTATATAGATCCTTAGGAAATTGATCTCCTTCTTCAAAACCATAATATGATATGGACATCTAGATAAAACATAAAAATAGGGATGTATAATGTGGGTTATATCCTTAGCTTGGTTATTATTAGGGCCCTAGAATGTTTATACAATTTAGAAAATAACACACCAAATATAATTCATGTTCAATCATAGATTCAAATGGTTTAGAGCCTATCACCTGTAAATTTCACTCTAGAATGAATGCATGGTGGTATTTTATGTAAATTGAAATTAATTGTGGTAAATGAACCCTAATTCTAATAAATATATGGAATAAGGCAAAATTTTAAAAAATTAATTTTAAATAGTGTATAAAAAGTAAATGTATGAAATAGACAAAATAAAACAATTTGGCTAACTATGAAAAAAAATACAAAATTTACTATTTTTACTCCACTGTTGACTATGTTTGATTTATAGATTATTGGAACATAAAAATAGGAACAATCCCTGAATAAACCCAAAGATTGAAACTAATGGAAGAACCATCTAACTCAAGTTAAAATTAATTTCTACTTTTGACCCAAACTTGATATTTTTGACCCTTTGAAAAAAAAATAGTTAAATTAGGGCACAACCATTTTTTGGCAGTTGTATTTAGGTATGTGTGCACAAATTTGACTTTTGAGGATGTGCAAAAGAATTGTAAATAGAATTTGAAAGGTTGAAACCCTTATAGGGCTTGCAATGATTGAAAACTAAAATGCCAAATCCTATTGGCAGGATGCAAATCTGAAGCACACACATGATTTATTAGGAAATGGATATTCTGAATAAAATATAAATCCACATATCATTTTACCAAAACATAAAACCACATCCTTAGCATCATAATCATGAATAATCTGAATAAAAAATATTTTGAAATGAAATTCTCAAACACTCTGACCAAAAAAAACCTCTCAAACATTACCTTGTCATGATAATAGTTGGTTGACAAAATACTTCTTAGAGACAATTATATTCATTGGGATGACACTTATTTCAATCATGTATTGAGTAATTTAAACAATTTAGTGGAATTTACATATTTCAAAGACATGATTGACATGTCACTAAAATTTGAAAATGTGTTTGGCTGGGTTTCTTTGATTCTATCACCTGAAAAACATGTAATAAAAGATTCAAGGTAGGGGCATAAAATTATCTATGGAGGTATAATTAATATCGATGTAAACTTGTATTTAATATAGGCATGGGGTGATACGGTCATAAAAAATGATGTAGTTATTTTTCATGATTAGGCATTAGAATTATGTGTCTCTTAAAACAACATGAATCTAAAAATCCACTAAGATTAAAAAACATAGGAGATCGACTATATTTGATCGAAGAGAACACTATATAAATAATTGAGAAAGATGTTAGACATGCACATGTGGGCCATGCAGAAGGCACATCGGCCTTGAAGAAACTTGTAAGTGGTGAAAAAACTTAATTCCCACTAAATGTGTTCCTAATTCTATCATTCATATTTTCTAAAATAAAATAAAATATATAATATAAACTTTGGATCCCATACAAAGACACGGGTATATCAGAACAAAAGACACGACATTGATAAAAATGTATTTAATATAATAATGATATATATTATTTTATTATTAATGATATGTATAATATAATAGAATTATATTATAATTATATATAATAATATAATTTTATTATATATTAAAAATATACTAATAATTTATTCTTTTCCATAGAAAGTTTGCTTGTCTTTCTAGAACCTGAGAGGAGGATGACTTTGACACCCAAACATTCAATAGCTGTCAAAGTTTTAAAGTATACAATGTGCACGTAACTCTCAATTCAATTATTCTAAATGATTGTGTCACTAATAAAAAGACTAAATCCTAAGCATCCGATCATATCAATTAACACTTCACATCAGAAAATACAAAAATAAATAAATTACATTGTATAGTTTGGGAGAAGAATAAAGACTAAGTATTCCTTTGTCACATTCAAAATGAAGATACAACATTTTATTTTCTTCATAAATTTTTAATTTCCCTCTCTAATGATTTTTTAAAATTGTATTTACATGTAATGTTTTTTTTAAAGTAAGTACAGACTTCTCAAAAGACTAATATAAGATTGATCATTAAATTATGATATTTGACATTGACTTATGAGTATGTTAGTTTATTGTTTTAGTTTATCTTAATTATAACAATGATTATATTTTACTTTTTGTTGTTCTATTTTTATTGACAAAACACTTTTATAGAATTAAAAATTTCTCCTTCAATAGATTGCTTCTTTTATAAGCTTTACTCTATTGGATAGGTTAGATTATATTATTTGAAATATGATTCACATATACATATATTTGATAATTGAGCTATTTAATTAGTACATCAATAATTATTATTCTTAGAATTTATAAAAAACCCTATGCACATCTTAGAAACATTTGTTGCTTCCTAGAATCACCGTTATTCTACAACCATAAAAATAAAGATCCAAGGTGCATCAAAATAATTACTAAGAAATTGTAGCATGTTCTTATAACTTTATGTTTGTCCCTATTTCCATGTTTTGAATTTTCAAGTGAGTTGTGGTTTTCTTCAAGTTTTAATTAATAAATTTATAGGTTGTGCAAATTTAGATTCTATCTATGATATCATTTTCAAATATATATTTTTGTATTTCATTTTAAAACTTTTTTTAAGTAAATTTATTGGTATCATTTCTTTTTTTATATGCCAAATTTCAAAATACTAATGCAAAAGTTAATTCAAGAAGTGGAATAGTGATTTTATCTTTGAAGGGAGTGTTTTAAATTGGTGATTCATAAAGTTGGCATTGAAAGGTTTTTGATTTTTAAAATGTCTACTCATAATTTGAGTGCTAAGAAATTAACAGGGAGTTCATTGAAGGGAAATACCTTGTTTCCATATTTTTATAAACATAAACAATAATAACCTTTTAAAAGAAATATTGGTTTAGAAAATCAAATAGAACTTCACATTCTTTATCATGATCAAGATCATGTTTAATAGGGTTATGATCACTTTCAATCAAAATATTCAAGTAATAATGCCATTGATCATGATAGAACTATTTTAAGATAATCTAGTTCTAAAAGTGTTGATAATTGAACCTCACAAGTAGTTCATGAAATTTGTCACAGCTCAAAAAGAAGGGAGTCATGGGAAATTTAAAGGATTTTTGAAGCTAATTTGGTTTCTAAATATCCTTTCATTGAACCTATTTTAAATGATGAGACTAATGACCCACCAAAATAATGTAGATGCAAAATATGCAGTTGGAAATTGAGGAGGGATTAATGCTTGAAGGACTATTCATATAATTTGGATTCATACCCACTAAAGTGGAGTGGAGAAAATAATCTCCAAAATAATTTTCTTATGTTCCAAATAAAAGGGATTGTTTCAAACCATTTGGACCATAGATCATTTTGAATGAATTGGACTATTTCAAATAATTTAGACTTATACCACGTAAAGTGGAGTGGAGAAAATTTCTCCAAAATTAATATATTCTAAATAAATTGGAGTGTTTAAAACCATTTGGAAATAGATCATTTTGAAAAAATTAGGCCATTTTAAATAAAATGGACTTATACCCATTAAAGTTGAGTGAAGAGATTTTTTTCCAAAAATAATTTTTTTATATTCAAAATAAATTGGACTGTTTCAAAGCATTTGCGCATGGATCATTTTGAGTAAATAGGGTTGTTTTTATTAATTTAGACCTATACCTATAAAATGGAGTGATATAGAAGAAGATTTTCTCCATAAATAAATTTTGTTTATTCTAATTAAATTAGACTATTTCAAACCATTTCAGCATAGATCATTTCAATTAAATTATGGGCTATTTTAAATAATTTAAAATTATGCCCACTAAAGTGGAGTGGAGAATATTTTATCCATAAATATCTTTTATATATTCTAAATAAATTGAATTATTTCAAACTATTTGGTAGCAGGTCATTTTGAATAGATTGGACTATTTCAAAATCCTAGCACCCTTCTGGGCCTTTATACCGATCATTGATCCTTTGAAGTAATTTTTTTTGCTAGGACACGTGGCATCATTTGATTGGCCAAATAATGGATGAACGCATATTAAGCAATCTAGTTCATCTACATAATAAAATATCCTAACAATTGTGTGTTGTTCATTGAGAAGATCTTTTGAATGAGCAAGTGTCAATATACTAATTCAATAATTTCAAGAAATCTCCAACTATAAATCAAATTAAACTAATAACCTGATCAAAGTAATTCTAAATTAGAATCTATTATTTTGAAATTAATTGAACTATTTTTGAAATAATTTAGAATTGATTTGTATGAAATTGATGATAATGATAAATACACTTAAAAGAATCAGGTGAAGTGACATCTTTCTAAACATTGGTTCACAGCTACTAGCATGGATTTTTTACTTTCTCCCAAGAATGTGATGATTGACATCATTTTTATTCTCCAATCCTTTTCATCTTTCTGACTTCCATTTCCACTATAACTACCTGATGTAACATAACTAATTTTCAATTTTTGATTTGTAACACAATTTTGAGAATTACAATCAATGAACAACGTGTTGGCAATTGAAAAATCATCTCCAAAGGTTCCTTGAAAAATAAATTCATCTAATTTATTTATGTTTATATTGAATTTTTTATAATATTTTCCCCCAAACAAACATGAAATTTGAACTTGTGTAACCCATGGCTTGAATAAATATCCTCAAATGATTATCCTCTATCATTGACCAAATGGCAACGTGAGAAAAAGATTTCAGTGCTACCTTCAAAATTTCATTTGAATGATCTTGAATGTAGTATGACATATTTTCAATTTTATAATCTTAATTTTCCCCTGTATCATGCATTTACATATCTTTTGTTTTGTGCACAACAAATAATAAGTCATACAACCCCAAAATCAATAGTTTTTTAGAAGTCAGTTTTAACTCCTCTTTTGAAATGTCTGCAATTTTTAAAAAAATAAATGAATAATTTATGAATAATATTATATCATACTTATAGATATAACATTAAAATTTTCTAAGAAAATGTTTTACATGTTACTAGACTGGTCATTGAAGTGATTTTGATTTTGATTTCTTATTGTAACATAAAAACATAATGCATTGCGTATGATTTTTTTTTAATTTATTTAAATATTATAAAGATCCATATAAACACATATAAAACTAAGTATATGCTCAGGCACATTGTAGCTATAATACTCATTATACATGGATGTACCATTTCTGTTGCCAGTTTTGTAACACACTTGCATATAAAAGTTCATATTGAATCCTTATAACTTGACCATGAATGTATCATAATTTGAATCAGTCTAGTTTTTACATAACTCATTTCTCATAGACTTTGATAGGAATTTAACATTGATCAAAAAACATCTATATTTATATGTTTATGCAACCCATCACATCAAACAAAATAGGATTTATAGTAACTCTTCTAAGCCATAGTTCACCATCACTAAATTAATATGAATATAATACACCTTAATAGTTGAACCCCCTTCATATACTTCCAATAAGACACATCAAATTAAAAACTATTTGAATCAATAGCAATATAATTATTTCTAGCAAAATATACTTTATTGGTTTTTTATTGATAAAGAACACATGGATACTCTGCATCAAAATTTATTGTATTAAAGACATAGTATAACACATATTGTGTTATTTTAAACTGGGTAAATTAAACATGAAAACAACATTGTAATCTGTAAATTAAACTTGTAAAAAATATTTTAATGGGTAAATATAACCACATTCAGTCTACACAATAATAAAATGAACGACACTTCCAAATCCCACACTGATGCAAGTCTATATTTTATTGTCTTCTACAATCTCTTGTCCATGAAGAAAAATTCAATTGTAACGTGTTTACATAAATATAGATAATTAATATATTCTAGACTTGTATGAAATTGTATAATTACACATTTATTGAAAGGGGTTTTCACCTTTTTTTTGCCTTTTTGTAGTTTGTATGGATGTGCTCTTTCATTGAAGCTTTGGTTCTTTATTCTAGGCAAGGTCTTATATAATGTAGTAACTAAAAATTCTTGTTAATAATCAATTGATTCTATATTTTTATTTTAAAAATGTGTCTGATTGAAAAGTATTAATTTGTGTTGTTTTCATGGAGGCACCAACCTATAGAGCTGTGTCATGGGTTGTTGTGTTGTAGATAGAAAGTGCTTGAGCTGCATTGTGAACTATTTTAATTGAGACAAATAGATGAAGAAATATTCTATCAGTACTATGAATTGTTGATAAATAAAAAAGTGTATAATTTAAAAAATATGCATGATCTTAATATGTTACCTTCTTCAGCTTGTGATGTGCCATGTTTATTTATATGATTTTACGTTATTATTATTTCTTCACTTACATGCAATGCCATCGGTGATACACACCAAAATATTGCTAAGCTGTTAGGTTTGAAAAATAAAGAATACACATTGAAATATTGTTAAGATGTTATATTTGAAAATTCAAGCATGATTATAAAATAAATTAAAAATGTTATGCACCTGATACTGATCAAAGTGGTTGTTCTTGTATTGGTTGCTCTAAATTTGTCAAAAACATTTGAAATTGAACATTAAAAATCATTTGTTCTTTAGTTTCTACAATGAAAGATAAATTTATTTTCAATTTTATACAATCACAAGTCAATCCATCTCCTATATATACCCATAGCATGTCACATGGATATGGATCATGGAGAGTAGAAATAAGTGTCTCTAAAAAGATGGTGTCTAGTTCATTTTTGAATGGCCTTCCTATTTTGTGTGAACCAATCCTTTGAAATGTTGGTATGTCTTTGTAGATGTCAAAACCATCTCCTAATCTACTTTGTTGTGAACTAAGGAAAAATATTGCAACTAAAAATAAGCTAGATCCTGACAAAAAATGATACCTATAATATGTGTCTAATCAAATCCATAACTATCTAGACCCCATAGTATGACCCCTGTATCTTGCATGTAACATAAATCACCAACACATAGATTCTTAAGAGAGGTCTGAGTGGCAGGATAATGTTCTAGTTTGTGGATGATTAATACATTAAAGGCCCTAATAATAAATTTTTCATTCAATGCCTAAAGAAATATTTGAAGATGTTCTTCCTTAAAAACTTTAGTGAGATTCAGAAGATCAATAATTATCAAGTTGGAGTTCAAACCAAGATTGAATGTTTCACTAAAATCTTCTAAAATGGATGGCCAAAGACAAGGGGGCCCATAATTGTAGTTGAATATTTTTGTATCTTTATCGAGAAGCTGACCTCCATCATTATATAGATAGATTTTAAATATGATTAAATAATCTCGAGATAATGATTCCCAACCTTTGTTTTTTGAAATACCTTCATTCAGGACACACAAATCATCAAACTTTTTTTTATAGAAATTTTATAATGCCCCACTACCTCTTCAGGTGTGATTATTTGGTCTAGTGGCAATGTCATCATGGTTATTGAAATAATCTAATTTTTTTGATAATATGTTACTTTTTAGCTTCACCTTTTTGCACCAATTATCCATGTTATTGTACCTAGGGGTTTTTAAGAAGGAAATAGACTCTTTTTCCAATAAATCTGATAGTTCTACTTTTTTTCATATGAAATCCCTTGAATATTTATAAGTATTATTGTATCAATCAGATTTAAATATATTTTTAATCTAAACCTGTAAAGTACCACCTTCAAATAAATCAAATGCCTTATCAGAACAATCTGAAATGGGTTGTTCTATGAAAAGAAGGCATTTTCTCTCTTGCAATTGTTGTGTTGAATAGTTCATAGTGATCAACTATTTATCTTGTTTGTGTATTTATTCCATCATATTCTTCCCTATTTCAAGATTCTTACAACCTCTTAGTTTGATAAGATCACGTGCAGATTGAACTCTTTCTATAAATTAAACCTTATAAATTGTTTCGTTGTCTTCATTATATTGATTACATATTTTGTGCAAAATATGGAATGGAGTACAATTTTTTTATAAATCTTGCCCTTTTAACACAACATTTATTTCTCAATGATTGTGAATTGTATTTTTCATTTGAAATAATTATCTATTGTATTGTAATTATGTGTTGGCCATTTTCAATTTTGAACCTTACTATTGTTTTCTACATCATACCTTTTAGTACTTCCTTTGATTCAATAGAATAACCAGGGTTGCTTGGATCAAAAGGAATTAAAAAAACATCCTTCATCAGAACCTCATTATGTTTTACAAATGAATGAATTATATCATTCTCCCCTCCTTCATTGAGATTTCTTATTTTGATATTTGTATCCACCAATTGACAGAGCCCTACAAAAATGTTCAAGATGTAGTTGCTAGATGAAATATACCATGTAGAGAATTCATGGTGTGTCTAATCATAAGTTTGTGTTAACAGAAGTGTTCCAACCTTTTACTCAATCTTATTTTTCTCCACTAGTGTGAGTACTTATATGGCCTCTTTCAAACCTGCATAAAAATATGTTTCCCTTGCTTGTCTTGTTTTCTTTAATGTTTTTTCTGTCATGTCTACAGGGTATTTTAAATACATGTTTACATGGTGGCTAGTAGAAGAAGTTATTTCCCCTTATTCATGTATTTATTTTAACATGTTTTGTATTATAAAGACCAAATTATCTATGTCTATCAATCCAAACATTTTAAGGTTGTCATAACTATTTAAATGAAACCTAAATGTTTCACATGAAAGAGAAAAATTAATTTTTGTCAACTCCATTTTATTGGTTGTAAATTTATTGAAATTAGATGTAGCTCAATGGAGAATTACCTCTTCTATATTCCATACCTCCAGTTCAAATTGATGGGCATCTTCAAGTTCATCCTTATCATAGTCCAAGATTATTCTAATTGGAGAAGATTCTTTTCCTGATGTAGTGCTAAACAAGTATATATCTAGATGCATGTTTGGTGAACTAAACAATTCAAAATACCAATCATCAAGAGGAATTTTTTTACCACAAAAAAATGGAAGATGTTTATATGGATTTGATTTTAGTTTTGGTATTTTATACTATTCTCTATCCAAATTCTCTTAGAGTGAGTCCTTCATCTGCATTTTATCCAAATTCTCTTTGAGTGAGACCTCCTTTTTCATTTTAAGTGTGGAAAGTGATCTTTCACCTAAAGAAATTTTGTAAAGCATTTGAAATGATTAAAATTAATGTTTTGTATAATGCAAGTTGCATATTGCATTGATGCATGATTTTTTTTGTGTTTGAGTAGTGATTAAATGTATTTTAATTCTAAACTACAATACAAAATACATATAAAATCTTCATAATATATAAATTAACTGACACTTTAACTAATAAGGTATGACCAAATCAAAAATAAATTATGTACACCAACAAATATAATCTGATGGGAAAAGGAATTCACAAACATTTGTTTCAAAGGAGAAAGATGAAGGGAAGAATGTTTCTAATATGTGTCAAAATTCCCATTAATAGGTGCATTCAAGGTATCTCCTAGGAGATACCTTTCAATTATTCACAAGAGTGAATTTTTCTTACAAGAGTGAATTTTAGGTCCTTTTGTACACATGCTCTTTCTACCTCAATCCAGTTTAACAATTTTTCCCTTGATGGTCCTTTTAATATCTTCAAAGTATCTCTTAAGAGATACCTTAAAGTTACTCACGAAGGTATGAGAAGGCCCTCAAAGGAATATCCTATTGGATACCTTGATTATGAA
Organism: Torreya grandis; assembly: GCA_037957365.1. Classification (NCBI taxonomy): domain Eukaryota; kingdom Viridiplantae; phylum Streptophyta; class Pinopsida; order Cupressales; family Taxaceae; genus Torreya; species Torreya grandis. The sequence goes on along the minus strand of JARHVA010003987.1, from coordinate 424,144 downwards.
CTTGCTCAAATTTACTGAGGTTTGTCATTTATTTAAGGTCTCTCCTATGAGATACTTCAAGTTACCCATGTAGGAATCTCCTAGTTGATACTGTTGATGCCTAAAACTCTCACTCTCGATGAATAGTTTCTTATGGAAAAATTTATAGATACAGGATGAAATTATGATTGCTAAGACTGTAGAATATAAAAATGCTAACTGCTACTATCCTGGTCTATTATAATGGTTGTCCATAAAAATGAGAATGCAAAGAAATAAAATGATTTCCAACCACCACTTACAAAAGAAATGAGCTCTGAATAAATAGTATTTCCCATAATTTAGAATAAAAAATGAAGAAACAATAGAAAGAGATAATTTCCCACTCCAAATAACATAGAACATCACATTCTCTTCATTATAGATAGAGGCTAAATTTAGAAGGGCATAAGGGGTACAAAACATCCTTTCACAATCATGAAATATATAACTCCTTGGTGAGATCAAGTGTTGGGGTAGCACGTGTCAAAATGGCACTTCTCCAAAGTGAGACGGAAGTCTCTTTGAGCTATATGAGCATTGGGTTACCATGCCTCAGAAGCGGATAAGGGATGGGACTTGGAAAAAATTTGAAAGTAGGCCCAAAGAGGAAAGAGGCTAAAAGGGGGGTCGTTGGAATGTGATGAGGAACTTCTAACTGCATTATGAGTTCAAAGATATAAATGAACTATTCTAAAATAAAAAATGTGTATTTCTATTCCAAAATTCCTAGTGACTCACAAGGGTGTCCACAAAAAACTTTGACACTTAGAATGTAAAATTGGAATGAATTTTTTAGGAAAATGCCATTTTGAAGCATGAATGAAAAATGGGGAAAAGGCCCTGAAGATGAAAAAGGGATTGAAAGGGGAGAAAATGTGAGAGGTGATGAAGAACTACCTAATACCAATTGAATTTGAGGTCATAAATCAAACTGTTCCAAAAATTTTAATTATGTATTTACAATCCATAGTTCCTGATGAATCATAGGGGAGTCTACTTGTAGATAGAAGAACCCAAAAACTCTAGGTAGATTGACATTTATAAATTTTGTAGGGATACCTGAAAGGGAACCCATTCTTACTCCTTTTGTTGGGTCTTTTTATTGAGATCCTTAAAGGCTTTATCTAATTCAAATATCTCTTTAAAGGAGACGTTCCCTAGGCTTTCAACCATTTCTAGTGTTTAAAACTCTAGCTAGGTGAGTCGGTGCAAAATCTTGTCCATTTCAAAAGTATAGGGTGTTTAATTGAGGGCCATGAAAATAGACTAATCATTCTACTTTTATTCAAGCAGTGCCTTAAACTGATCCTTGGGGAGAATTCTATTATCAGTCAAGAAAGGAGAGGGGAGCCCAAACTAGACCAATTTTTCTATGCATCCCTTCCTTTACTGGACCACTTGTTCTAAGGCATTGAGGAATGCCTTGCATTTATTTGTTAGCTTATTACATCTTAATAACTCATCACCTTTGTTGTTACTTACCTTTATTTAGCCACACCTTCTATTTGTAAAGCCTCAAGAGAGGCACTGTAAAGCTTGAAGACTAGTCTTTGTAAGTTTGGGACCTTGAGGGTGATGAAGGTGATCACTTGATTTATAGATGAGTTCACTTAGGCTATCAGCTTCTTCACATTGATTATGAAAAAAAGAATCACTTTTTAATCTTTTTACCATAACATTGATCCATTCCTAGTAAGACCTATATAATTATTGAATCAAGGGAAGGATTTATGCGTCCTAAGGGTGAGCAGTGAGGTCATTCTTTAGTATCTCAATGTCATAATCCTTAATCAAGGAGTCTTATTATGTCAAGTTACATAGTAGTTGGAGCACCCACTCTACATTAGAGAGATTCTCACAAACTGTATCCAATTTTGCCTTCACCTTTTATAGTCTAGTCTTAGTGGCCATTTGCTTATCAACCTTAACTTGGAAGCTTTCCATTATGACATGTTTAGTGGTTAGTTATTACCTCATTTAATTAATTATCTTTGGATTTAGCCTTAACCTTGAGGCATTTAACCATGGCTTTAACATTGATGAGCTCCTACTTGATTTTATCCAATTGATGGGCTATCTTGACCTAGTCCATAGTTATTGACCTCTACATTTCTTCCATAAGCTAGACCCTGTCAGTGGGTTAGGCTTGTTTGAGGTTAATCCCAATAGATTATATGGTGTAATACCCTAGTTGTATCTATTCTTGGGGCTTAATTACTTGAGGGATCATATGGATGACTAGGAGGGACTACTATCTAGCATTTAAAAATGACCGCATATGGGGCTGGGATTAAAATTTAGCCCATTTTCTCTTCTTTTTTTCCATATAGGTAGCACAAACCACCCTCATTACATCCATATATTTATAAAATTGATCTAATAATTGGATGATTTCACCTATAAAAAGAGTTCCTTGAGGTAGTGTGAATAAGATGGTTTGTTGTTGCTATGAAACAATAGACCATGCTCTTATGGGAGTGAGGGAATGAAAAATGAGGGATGAAGGTGAAAATTGTGGGAGCCCATGGGGTGAGGAGAATGGTGACTATGTGATGAGTGAAGATGAGGTGTATGACGATGGTGGGGGAGTGATAAAAGGCATGAGGGAAGATATGGGAAAGATAGAAGAGAATGGGTCAGATCCAATAGTGGGCTTAGGGGATGAGGAGAAGATTGGGGTTAATGAAGTGTCATTTTGGGTAATGGGAATTACTAAAACCTATAGTGGGGATATAAAGGACAAATAAGGGGTGATGGGAAGTGTTGGAGCACTTAATTGGGTAGTAGTTGTCATTGTAACTTGTGTTAGAGATGTGGAGGGGAAAGAGGTGATGGTATAAAGGAGAGGACTAGCATGTTGGATCTTCTTCTATGGAGGGGCCACATGTGGTTTGGAAATTGGTGTCTTAATCCACTTGAGATAAGATGACCTAGCTGCTAGGTTCCAAGGGGGTGCCTATTTCTATTGCAAGCCCATGGCATAGGGGGTAGGGATGATGGCCATGTTGGTTAGTGCTAGGCCACCATGGCTTTTGATTCTTTTGGGGTATCTTCTATTTTATCATCCTTTATCATGTCAATCTCTAGTGTGGAATCCCTTTATATGACATATTCATTATCTTTTAGGTGGGCCTCATCCCATATCTCCTCAAATTTATTGTCTGGGGTATCTTCATACAAAGTAACATGTGGCTAGTTCAACTTATATCTATATTTTATGAAGGTAGACTTCTTATCTTCACTCCAAACTAAGGAATTTATCCCCCACTTCATAATCCTAAATCACTTCTTTATCAAGTCAAAATCTTAGACCTTATCATAAAAATACTCCCATATCTTGGGGATATCATGAGAGATCAAGGCTTAGGTCCACTTAATTTAGAGGGAGATATTTTATGGGTGACCACTTTTTCTCTAGATATGGTTAGGTTTGATGCTTTGGTATGCTATCAAGATTTGATTCTACTATATATCCCATTGGGTCATAATCCCATTAGTCATCTATTATGTCTAGGCATAACTCTACTAGCTTAGTTACAAAGAGACATTCTTAGTTCCTTTTTTGCATCGTGATGACATCCCTTGAAAAAGGAATGCTATATAGCCCCATTTTCTTCTTTCTTTCCCTATAGAAGGAGTCCATGTTATCGATCTATCATGCCAAATCAAGGGTTAGGGTCCTATAAATTAGCATACAGGGAAGTTAGAAAGGTTCCCTTACAAACCCATGTACTTAAATAAATGATAAATGGTCCCCTTAGAACTAATAAATAGGGTCCTTACTAACTTTGATCCATTCTTGCTAGAAATGTTTCATCCAGGGGACAACATCTTACCCACTGAGATCCACAAGAACTATATCCATAAACTACTCTAATAACTCATAGTAGTTTGTCATGATTGATAGGATATGGATCTAGACAGTGACTAGGGAAATGATGTTGGGAAAAACATCTATGTCCATAATATTCAATTGAAAATGTTTTGCGAAGAACTTGGATTGATAGTATAATATTAAGTACATGAGGTAAGATGGATATAGGAAGGTACTTGTTACCAAGAAATGTTGTAGCTCTTCTCTCATGGTGGAGGTAATTTCTTTGATGAAATCCATCTATAAATTTTCCACATTCTATACCATTGTCATGAAAAATATCACTCCCAACTAAAATACCTCAACGTTGGCATCAGTGTCAATGCCCAAGATGAATGCTAGCATGGATAGGGTATCCTTTACATGTTGTGCCTATAAATATAATAAGTGCAAGGGCATGGGAGTCACCATTTTTATCATCTAGATGAAAGGGGATTAGAGGAAATATGCCCTATCTTCCACTTTAGAGTCCTAGACACTTTGAAGGTTCTCACTGCTATAGATGACAACATTAAGATCATGTGGGAATTAAAGCATTACTTTGATTTTTTTTGCATTGATACTAAACCTAAGGTGGGTACCTCTTATGATTTTACTAGTGTAGGCATCATAATTTTTGGTACATAGGGTGATGATCTTAGGGCAAGGGTACACATAGGGAACCATATGCTATGCTAAGGTGCAGTCCCAAATTTTGCATCCAAAAGAGGGATACTCCTTCCTCTTGATTTTGTTGAGATTCTAGGCATGATTGATCTCTCTTATATTTTCAAGGTTATTGGCCAAGTCCAGATTAAAAATATCATTTATTGAGTCTATTTCCAAAGCTTTATCTTTTTAGGGTCTCTTCATGGTCGACAAGGTATTAAGGACTTTCCCTTTTGCTTGAGTGGGGGTCAAAGCATACGATTGGCTCATGGTGTATGTAGGAGGGTCTCCTTTGCTATTTAATCCATGATTTATTTGCTTTGATGGGTTATTACCACTTCTAGAAGAGGATGTAGAATCTTCCATTTCCCAAGAGGATGAATAATGACTATCAATGTAATTCTCTACCTTTTCTTGAAAAACTAGGTCGATGCTTTAACTAGTTCCCTTTAGTTTTGAGACTACCTTCTGATTGCTTTAATTGTTTGATGCTATCTTCAAACACAAAAAATGGAAAGTGATTTCTTTCATGTGAGAAGGGGTGGATTTATGCACTAGTGCCATAAATGATAAGAGTGGCAGACACACTTGAAGCATTTACCTTAGAATATTTGTGGCAATCCTTATAGAGAACCACACATAATAGGCCATCTTGACATTAATGATATGATAAGCATGTAGATAACCATATTTCAATGAGTTTATTAAACATGTGAAAAAGATGCATGTGATCCTAGTAGTCACTTGTGTTAATGACACTTATTCAAAAAAGAAATAACAAAAAAAGGAAAATAAGGGGGAAAACAATGGCAAGGAGGGGAAACACAATAAAGAATAAAAGAAACTATCTAACATATATATGGAATGGTAGGAAGTCAAATGAAATGCTTCAAGTCAATCCTATTAATAGGGATCTCTAAGGCATTGCCATATAATTTTTATAGTTCAAAATCATTTCCCCACTGATCACTAATGATGCGAAAGGGTCCTTTCCATGTAAAATCAAAATTTAAATGATTCCATAGTTTTGTATCCATTTGGTCATATTTAAGGACTAGGTCCCTTGGTTTGAGACCTGGATTTGATGACTAGGTCCACAAAATTATTTATCAAAGTCTTGTCCTTACAAGGCCCCTTGGTTTTATTCTTAGTATTTGGTATGGGTGTAGTATTTTATCATGGCATACTTAGTGGGAGGATTTCCCCTTCAAGGTATCTCATAGGAGATACCTTGCAAATAGGCACACGAGTGGATTTATCCTATAAAGAACAAGAGGAATTTTAATTTATATGGAAGACACTACTAAGTGATATTTTTGAATATTTTTTTATACCTTCAAGGTGTCTCTTAGGTATAGATTTCAAGCATGCACAAGAGTGGATTTCCCCTTCAAGGTATCTCCTAGGAGATACATTTCAAATAGGGACAAAAGTGGATTTTTCCTTTAAAGAAAAAGTGCAATTTTATAGCAAATGGAAGGGGTTACTAGGTGATATTTTGAGGTATCTCCCTAGAAATACCTTTCAAACATGAACAAGAGTGGATTTATCCTTCAAGAGATCTCATAGGAGATACCTTTTAAATAGGCATAATAGTGGATTTCTCCCTTAAGGAACAAGTAGAATTTTCATTTACACAGAAGGCACTATTGGGTGATATTTTGAAGGCCTTTGTAATACCTTAAGTTATCTCTTAGGGGATACATTTCAAACATGTATAAGAGTGGAGAAACTCAAATTTCACTGGAGCAATTGGACCCTTGTTAGAAAAATGCTTTAGTTCAAATAGGGGTTTGATCAAATATTATTATAATGGAACAACTCACATCAAGAAGATGAAAGTATGGCCCTGGATGAAATTACCAAATTGCACCTTCAACATGTTTTGATGACTAAGGTGAGGAATTTCTTGATGACCAAATGAAGGACATGTGTTTATCTCAAGGAACTCCAATGAACATTCTTGAGGGTCAGGAGGATATGGCACCCTTTCCCATTTGAAGAAATGTGGTACAAAGGTAAAAGGTGATCAAGAGTCTGAGCTTACATCTAGGGTTGGACATGTGATGGGATCTTAGGGATTTATAAATTTTGGGCCCTTTTTAAAGATTTTTCCACTTATCTTTAAGTGGGAAAGGTGTAGAAAGTCTTTAGGGCCTAAGTATCTGAAGTTATAAATAAAGTGATGCCACATGGTAGCTCTTTGGGATCTTTTAGATTTTAGACCCTTTATAAATTTACCTCACTTACCTCTCGATGGGAAAAGTTTAGAAGGTCCATGAAGACCTGATTACCCTAAATTTGAAATTTTAATAATGACACATGGAATTCTTACATCATGTAAATATTTTTGGACATATTGCACTACTACACCAAAGGAAAAGTAACGAGTGAAAAAAGTGCAGAAGTCCCCAAGTGTCTAAAAAGGTACCATGACTTATCCTTCACTCATATGTCTCTATGTATTTCAAGGTGGATCACTTGACATAAAATAAAGATTAGTACTTTCCCTCTATTTTTTTGAATGAAGCTTAAGCATTTAATAAGAGTAGGTGGCATATAGTTCTTGTATAATGAAGTATTAATGACAATGCTAATCTTGAAATGCAAAAGATTATAACTAAGGCATTTTTTTCATTTGTGACAACCCTTTTCATTCAGAGCTTACATTTGTGCTTTTGAGTTATTTGTGAGCCCTAGATATATCAGTGTGAGGATGTGATTACAATGATTCCTTCACATATTTTTAGCTTTTATTATGTATCACCCTCAAGATTAATAGTAAGTGTTATTTCATCTCCCTATGTTGTGATTTTTTAGAGGAGTTGAAATGTGTTATGAGGGTTGTTTGAGTGACTATTTCATCAAAATTCGAAGCATTACATTAGAAATCTAGGGCAGAATTGGTGACATCCTCAACTCTTGTGAAGGGCATCATTATCTTTGTCTTGGATGGGATTAAGGATACAAATGTAATGGGACTAGATTTTAAGGTCCTATTGAATGCCTTGCAATGGCCAGACCCCACTCAAGTAGTAGCTAATGTTTTCATGAGATACATCACCCATAAAATATAATTCCCTTTAGTTTCCCCATACCCAAAATTAATTATTACATGTGCTCAGGTGTACTAACTAGACACTAGGACCATTATCAATTGTAGCCATTTAGTTTTCTACTCTTTTAACCATATGGCCCTCAACACCATGCTTGGGAGTCTTCACCAACTTGATGGCATTACACTCACCATGGAGGAATGTTAGGAATATGTAAAGAAGAATGATAAAGCAATTTGGGAAATTATAAATACTTGTTGGGTGGCCAAGAAGAGACAAAAGGCCTCCATGATGTCTAAGATTTTGAAACTAGTGAAATTCAGTGAATTGCCTTAGTATGTTATTTTCATGGTTGATAGGGTTTATGGGATACTTACCATTGAAAAATTTGAGCCATGTATGTTCCATATCCTAGTATGTATATTGGAAAAATAGAAGAAACTAGACTGGGCCACTATCTTTAGTGATAATCTGCACAAGTAGATGATGCAACTCTAAGATGTAAGTCTTTCAAAAGAGGCATTTATAGGTAAATTCTACATGTCCTCTTATTTAATCTACAACCTAGTACATAATATAACATTCTAATGGCTCACCAATAACCCTAATGGAATGAGAATTTATGAAAAATACTTAGAAATCACCATGGATGGTTTCAAGAAGAACTTTTGTAGGGCATACAATTACTTCTTAAACATCATGATGAGAGTCTTCTTTCCTTTAAAAAGCCTCAACAGAATTTACAAAGAATTAAAGGAGATAATTAATAAATATGGTGACTCCTATATTTACTTTAGGACATTCACATATATTCGAGTGAGTGCTTACTCAAGGTGCCCGCACAAATTACCAAGGTACCTAGATGATAAATTAGTAGTAATGGAGCTAAGATGACAGATGGTGCCTCCACATGAAATGATAGTATCCAAGAAGATAAATAATCCCTTTAAGGTCCTGGTAAAAATTAGATATTATTCATGCCCTTATATTACCAGGGTGAAGGAATTAGAATAGGAAATTGGCTAGTATGTAATTGATAAGATGTCTCCCTAGTCTAATTATGATATCAGGTGGTTGGTGAATATGGGGTATAATTTTATTTTGTATCAATAACACTATGAAGACATTTGGTTTGACATATCCATCGAGGAAGGAATCATAAAATTAGATTACATGAGGCTGACAATGTAGGAGGTTATTATGTATAATATCACCCATATCCCCAAGGATATGGTAGATGACAAGAAGACACTGTATCTAATATATAGTGAAAATAATATTGAAGCCTTGGCCATCTCATAGGTGGAATTCAACAAGGATTATAGTAATTACATCCCATGTAGATATTTTCAAATAATGAGAAAAACCTTCAAGTGGTTAAAGGAAAAAGGGATTGATCTTGGTGCATATGACACCCCTACCCTTTAGGAGCTTAGGAAAGTTAAGGATTTGAGAGGTTTCCTTCCTGAGTATAGTAGTGATCATGTGGCTTCACCACCAATAATGAAAGGTAAGGGAAATAAAAAGCTTAGTGATGTTGATTTCACTAAGTCATTTGATATCAAATCAATAACAATAGTGAAATCTAAGGTTGGACTATCTTTTTCAAAAATAAAAAGCCTACTAAAAAATTAGGACAAAATTATTACTGAGGAGGTTATATGGGATAATTCCACCCCCATATCCATTTAAAGATAGGGAACCCCAATAATGCTAGTTATTCTAGTGGCCATCCCCATGGCCAATCCAATGAATGTTTCACCTACTCCACCAATGCAACAAGTAGTAGTTATACCTCCCCTAAAGATACACATAAGGGAGAGAGGAGGGGAGGAAAGAGGAAAGCACCCCAAATGAAAGAGAGTAAAGAAATCTCTACACCATCCATTTGGGTTCTTGAAAAGGAGGAAGGATGACCAGACCTCATATGCCTAGAGAGTAAGGGATATGAATGATGATGAGGATTTGGATGAAGGTAGATCCATTACCAAGGTGATGAAGAATCGGCATGAATTCACTCTTTTGTAGGTAAAAACTGGGTAGATAACTCCAAGGGAAAGGTCCCAAACCCTAGTGAAGGCCCCAATAATGGGCCTATTTGTAGAAGACGGACCCTCAATAGTAAAAATAAAAGGTGATGAGGAAGACATCCTAACCTCAAATAATCCTTTGTCTTTATATAATGTTGTATAGGATGGTGCTGAGGAATTTACAAAAGTTTAGGCCCCTTAAGAGGAAGAAGTAGGTTCATCAGAGATATAGAAGTTCATTTATAATGTCATCACCCAACCATCAGTCTAAGGTAATCATGGTGGAACTAAAGAATTGAACAAGTTTGGTGAAAGAGCTAAAGGAGAGTTAGCGCATAACATTCAAGGTGATACCATTTTGGAGGTGGACGTTCAGTAAGGAGGCTTAAAGATAGTTCCATAAGTACCACAAGATGTCCCTTCCCCTCTAAAGGTGTCAAGTCCAACATCAAAGGAAATGGTGAATGTGAAGGAAGGTGGGGGAACAAACCTATAAATGAGTACCCCCACCCATACAAAAGAAAATAAGGAATTAGATGATTCTAATAAGGATGATGAGGAGGGTGCTTTAGGAGATGTCACTTCAATTGAAGTACCACAAAGATTTCTCCCTCACATCAAGGTCCATGACCCAACACATAATGAAGGTCTTGAAGTCCTGACTGGTGACAAGTTACCTGAAGGTAATAAGGATTTCACCATCACCTCATTCATGCCTGAGGCCCAAGAAAATAAAGAAGGTGAAGTAACCATGTAGCCTTCTATTTAGTCAATATAATAGGGAAGTTTTATTGAGAATTTTCTCATGGAATATCATTAGATTGGGTTATATTTTGATGTTTTGGAGAAGATAGAGCCAAGCTTGGAAAAGGAGCATGGAACAAATAAGGGTGGTGAGGTGCAAGAGAGTGATGAAGAGATTGAACAATTTATGTTGAGTCTACTACCAAAACCTATAGTCCTCCCTATATATAGCACTCCAATGACAACACCTTTTACTATCTCAAGTCCTTCAATAATGTCTACCACTTCAATGGGATTATAGACTAGACCCTTTCTCTGGGTCGAAGAGCAGATCAAGGAAAAAAAAGACATTATGAGAAAAATATGAGAGATAGACATAATGAAGATAACTTAGGCAAATAAGGCCAAGCACCCTAAAAAGGATTGAACACATTATAATACCACCTTCACCATTGTAGGATAAAGGAATGCATAATATCCATCCCTCCTCCTAACACATTAAAGAAGGATGATTCCCTTGAAAGTTACACCCTCTATATCCATAGTTTGGGGGAGCCATCTAGAAATGAGCTAAAACATAGCTCATAGGTTTTGGCTAGCATGGTGGCCCACAAGATGGATAAATATGAGGCCACCATGGAGAATTTGAAGGAATAAAACTAGGCTATGATCTAGTACTTTCAAAAGTTACTGAGTGAGCCTGAGGTAATAACTCCAACTACCACCATAGCTCCAAGTCCTCTCCACTCTCCTTTGCATCTCTCAACTCCAGGAAAATCAATGATTTGAAGACCAAAGGATGGGAAACTAAAGAATGGTAACAATACTTGGGCACTAGGGTGGAAGAAATAATCCACTCAACATTTAAATGCTTGAGTGATATAGTATAAAATAAAAGAGTGTGATGTCTAGATGTTTTCCTATGAGGTAGACACCAAGAAATGGGATGAGGCTCAACGGAAGGCAAAATAGATCTATAATATGAGCATAGATACCTTTATTACAAGGAAGATCATTTCTCAAAATGATCATAAAAGGCCCAGGGAATATCAAATAGAAATCAAGCATCTTTTGATGATGCTAAAAGATGGCATTTTCAATCTAAAAGGATAAAAATAGTCTTTCAAGACTATGACAAGCAAGATAGATGTCACATTGAGGAAGATGGTAAACCTTGATGGTAAAAATGACTTGGGGCAGTATATAATGTGTGATGCTATGAAGAACCTCATTAATGTGCCACAAGAATCATTTGATGTCCATAAGATAAAACAATTGGTGTCACTAGAAAAATCTTGTGACTAACTCAAGGAATTCATTGGAGAGAAGCATACCATGATTCAGTAGGCTAATGCATGGATTAAATAATATAGAGTCAAATTCAACTATCAAGTAGGCCTAAACTAAGGGAGTCTCGCCCTGATGCTCGAGGAATATATCAAATACAAAAATAGGTTGGCAAAGGATTCTTTATTTAGATTGATTTTGGAACCTAATTGAATATTTTAGTTTCTTCCAAGTTGGTGCCACCTCTCCTTTCTTTTCACTTCCTTTTTCCCTTCTTTTCCCTTTTCTTTTTTCATTACTCATCCCTTTCAAGGTAGTTTTTGTAATCATATACATAGGAAAGGGATGTTTTGTTTATTGTGGAAGAAGATAAAGGTTTATTTTGTCTCTTACAGGGTTATTTTGCATGTGGATAACAAGAAGCATTCTACCTTAGTGGAGAATCAATGTTGTCTTCATCACTAGAGCACGTGCATAATCTTAGGAATCATGTTTTTCACAAGGTTTAAAAAATTATAAGCCCACGAAGGAATCTTCTAGCTAGAGCACCTTTAGGAATATTCTAGGCTTAGATCAATTATATAAGAAAAAGGGGTGTGTCCCTTTACAATGGTTAGTTAAATTTTTGAGTCAAGAGAAATAGCCTTAAATATTTATCACTGTGTAACATTCTTGGAAAAAATGATTGGCAAGCTTTGAGAGCTTCAAACATGTTTCCCTTGTTATAGTGTTTTATTTCATAACATTTATTTTTTATGTTGTCAACTACACATTGTATGCATTTTTATTTCAATCGATAAATTAAATTTATTGATGGTTTCCATCCTTTTTTTATTTTTGAAGTATAATGCCATGTTTTAAATTCTTAGTTGATTGGTGATATGATATATTCATCTTTATGGTAGTCAATTACATAGTATATCTAGATAATAAAATCCTTTTTGATTTGATATTTGGAAATAGGGTGTTGATAGACTTTTTAAGGGTAGTCCTAAGCTCACATATTCAACTAGGAGGTGTTCTAGAAGGATATCATTCATGTATGGTTTTAGTTTTAATTATTCTAAGTCAGTGTTTCATTTATTGGTAGAGGTGATATGGAAATTTATTCAAACTTCTTTGTGCTCATATGTTAACCCTCCACTTATAATCTCTATTAACTAATAGTTTTTGTCCTACCTTGTTTTACCTTTCATATAACACACCTTTTACATATACAAAGTGTTATTTGCCTATGAGCACATCAATATTGTATAATCAGCATGTGTTTATATTTTTTACATTAAACATCAGCATTATAATCTCTTAGTCAACCACTCATTGTTGAATATTATTTAAATTGGAAGTTTCAATCATATTCATATCTATCTTTAGTAGCTTGTATTTGACCTAGAGCATTTTCTCATTCCATGTGACAACCCTTGCTAGGTGATTGAGAAAGTTTGGTTGTGTTCTAGTTGGATTTGTATTTACTTATGCCAATAATCCCCATGAAGATTGAGTTACAAAATCCATTCAAGAGAGAAAGCTACCGCTTAGGTCCTCTCACCTTGGTTCAATTAGAGCCATAAGTAGCAGGGAACTGACCATACCCTTTGTAGGTCCCTTCCGGTCATTTTATACATTTAGTATAGTCTCGATGTCAAACCCATCCCTAGCTACAATGACATACTTAGTGGTTTTCCATCTTTATTTGCCCCATTCTTCAAGTGTACAAGGCTAAGTGATATATGTGTACAACTAGGAACCAACATAAGGTATCTCCTAGGATATACCTTTAAAGTACACACAAGAGTGGATTTTTCCTACAAGGAATAAATGGAATTTTCCTTTACAAGGAAGGCAATATTGAGTGATATTTCAAATGCTTTTGTAATACCTTCAAGGTATATCTTACGAGATATATTTAAAATATGCATAAGAGTGGAATTCCATTTCAATAAATCTCCTAGAAGATACATTTCAAATAGGGACAAAAGTGGATTTCTCCTTCAAGGTACAAGTGCATTTTTCCTTTGTACAGAAGGCACTTTTGGGCAATATTTCAAAATATTTTGTAATAGCTTCAAGATATATCTTAGGAGATGCCTTTCAAAAAAGCATAAGAGTGGATTTCCACTTCAAGGTATCTCATAGGAGATACCTTTCAAATAGGCACAAGAGTGGATTTTTGTTTCAAGGAACAAGTGGAATTTTCCTTTACATGAAAGGCACTATTGGGTGATAGTTTGAAGGCCTTTCTAATACCTTCAAGGCATATCTTAAGAGATACCTTTCAAAAATTAAAAAAAATGGATTTCCCCTTCAAGTTTTCTCTTAGGAAATACATTTCACATAGGCACAAGAGTGGATTTCTCCTGTAAAGAACAAGTGGAATTTCCTTTACATAGAAGGCAAAATTGGGTGATATTTTGAAGGCCCTTATCATACCTTCAAGGTATCTCCTAGGAGATAACTTTCAAGAACAAGAGTGTATTTAATCTTCAAGGTATCTCCTAAGAGATAGCTTTAAAATAAGCACAAGATAGTATTTCTCATTCAAAGACCAAATGAAATTTTCCTTTGTACATAAGGCACTAATGGGTGATATTTTGAAGGCCCGCATAATACCTTCAAGGTATCTCCTAAGAGATACCTTTCAAACATACACAAAAGTGGATTTCCCCTTAAAGTTGTCTCCTGATATACCTTTCAAATAGGAACAAGAGTGGATTCCCCAATTAAGGTATCATAATTAAAAGGCACCACTTGATAGCCCACTACAAATTGAGGGTCATTAGGCAATCAAAAGGTGCCATGTGTTCGGATTTGAAGCCAACTAGACAACTTAGTCATATTTATTGTTATGTGAGTAGTTAGATATATTCGAGGTGGTAGCCACATGTTAAAAGGTGGTAATATTTAGATTTAAACCTAAAATTGATGGCAAATCTAATTTAAATTAAATCTAAATTGAATTTTGGAGTGATTAATTGCTAAAAGTAATAGATCAAAGTCTGACAAGCTTGCCCATTATTAAATATTGCCCATATATGATATCATTAATCAAAATTTGAAAGCCATGGGTGAAGCATGAATGTATAAAATCACCAAGTCATAATAGATCCCTTTTTTATTCATATGGGACAAACTCTATCTCAGCCATTGCCTCCATCAATAGAGCCCCCAAGTGGTTCTTTAGACAAGATAAGGGTTAAGCAGATGAATTGGCTAAAAATACATACAAGCAACACCATATATATAAGGTGATAAATATATTCTAGGTTTTTATAATAAATTAGGTGATTTATATATAAGGTACTTTATACTTTTATATATAAACAAATTCTGAATGGCCTAAATTTTTTCTCTAAAGTTTGAAGGTTTAGTTCCAAAGACTAGTGAGTTAGCTCTAAATACTAATAGATATGCTCCTACAATGAAAAATCATGAATGTAAAGAATCTAGATCCATCATTGAGAATCAAAACAATTCCATTAGACCAATAATGCTATAATCCATAATTTGATGTGACGATGTTTTCAAAATATTTCCAAAAGAATTGATGTGCAGGTATTTTGTGATGATGTTTCCAAACAGTCTTTTCAAACAAGTTTGATGTAACTGTGTTTTAAATAGAGGGTCTTTCATATGATCCACAAATGGCTAGATTATGCCCCAATTGAAGCACACCAAAAATTGATGTCAACGAGCCTTCCACTTCCATAATGTGCACATGAATGTTGAGTTTTGGACATTCCATATTTATTATATATGTATATATATATATATATATATATATATATATATATATATATATATATATCTTCTATGACATGGTAAGAAGAGGAATAAAATAAAGTAGACAAAATTAATTATTTAATGAACTTGGGGTATAGAAAACTACATTTTCTCATAAAAAATTATGCAAGAAAGGAAGCCCAGGGTTGGCATGGGTAGTAGTGAGCCTTACTACTATGCCTAGTACAAGAAAACCCAAGGCACCCTCAAACATTCTCACCACATTTTTTGGTTACATGTGTGGAGGTCTTTATAAATATTTGGTATGATGCATAATTAATTGTGATTATTACTCCCATTACTACCAATAATGACCTTTATGCAATGCATGACTACTTGATCAAATAAATCACCTTCCCATTATATCACACATGATCTGATTAGATAACCATAACTAAATCCATAATTATTTTCATAATCATATCATATAACTTGATTTATTATTCATTTTTACATTGTTTCTACCAACAAATATTGGGTTGTATCTCTAACCTATTTCTTCCCCTGTTCCTTATGTGAATTTGAGCTCGATGTTTTTATAGTATAGTAAGATTTGTAATTAAATAGTGCTTGATCTGAAGATGGGTGGGAGAAAGAAAAAAAATGAACTAACATCCTCCAATGCATTGATATAATATGAAGCAGTCAAATACATCTTTGAAATAGTAGGTTGGTTGAATTTCTTAATTTTTTTTAGGGATTCCATGAAGAAATTGTGCAAGAATTCTATGAGAATTTTGATGAAGGTCATGTTATTATCAAAGGGGGAAAAATTCTACTGAATCCATCTATAATTAGTGCTCTATCTGGGATTCCTAAGGGTAGAGTAGTTGACATTCAAAAGAACAATTTTTCTAACCTAATTTATATGTTTGTTGAAAGAAATGAGTCACACCCCAGACTAGAAAAACCACCCCAAGGAGTGGCCAAGGGAATTCTAAGAGAAAGTCTTCCTTAACCTTGGAAAAATGTTGTTTTTTGGATAATGAAATATATCACTTATGATGGTCAGTTTATAATAGTGGGTGGAGATACTATGAGTATACTTCATTTGAGGAAAGGAGCTATCCAAGAAGAATAAATGATCTATCTTCCCTGTTTCCTTCACAATGCTTTGATTAATGTTTATCAAAAGATAAGATAAGGTACTAGGTCTACCCTCCATCATGGGTTAGTTAAACTCATTTGTTGCCATTATTTTCTTAGTAAACCAATGGGTGAAAAGGCTTGATCCTCTTTCCTTCAAAAATTTTCTCCAGTTCTTACCAAAAAGACACCACACTCTACCTCTTCTCCTTCCACTACAATATAGATTAAATAACCCACAATTTAAATTTTAGAATGACCATCTCCACCATCATTGGTTTAAAAATACTATGTTGAAGATCAAAGCAATAAATGGGACTTTCTTCAAGCACCCCTCTTCCTCCTCCAACTAAACTCTGGTGCATGCATTGACTTATCTTACAGGAATAAGAGAAGAAGATGTGAAGGCCACAAAAGTAGTTGTATTTGTAGAAGGAGCACTAGAAAAAGAATTTTTACCTCAATAAGTAGAGTGTCTTATGACCTTTGTTGCTGATAAGGGTAATGTAACTTTGATTGAAGAAGATCCATCTTCTCCACATTTTGTCTATGAAGAAAACGAATTGTGGCATGCCATGGATTTATCATGACACAAGGAAACAATGACAGTGTAATAAATAGAGTTATATGTTCTCCATTCAACTTTGAAAGGTAAGGACTTTATGATTTTTAATTCAAAATAAAGGTGGGAAGAATCTATTACTAGAGTTAGTGACCAAAATAGATGAAGAGGAATATATATATATATATATATATATTGGGATAGATCAAGAAATAATTCCTCAAGCTGAATAGAATATGGTCCATAATGTAATGTTTTCATAGAACCAAGAGTTGAGTAATTTTAAAAATTATCTTTCTATCAAGGACACTCGGATTACATATTTGTAAAATTCTCTTTCTATCAAGGACACTAAGATTAATAATTTTTAAAATGCCAATGTCAATAAGAGTAATCTAATTAATAATCCAAGAGAGTATTTATGATAGAAATATAATGATTTCCTAACATATTAATAGAATATTATAGCTCATCATTTAAAATTCTAAGTTACAAACCTCTATTTAGGCCATGCAAATAGAAATGCAAGATATTGTAGTTTAGATAGAGGGTCCATCAAGAGTTGTTCCCTCTTTCCCTATTCTATTACATGAAATAATCTCTGTCTGGCATATCACCTAGAAGAAAATTCAAAAATTGAAGGATGAAAATTCCAAACTTAAAGAGGAATATTAGAAACAATTGGCAGAATTCCAACTGTAATTTGAAAAATCGCATGCTTCTATCCAACAAATTTGTGCTATTTTTGAGAAACTATTAGCATGCAAGTAGTCTTCATCAGTTTATGTTTTTTTCTTACATGAGTAGTTTTATAAATGGTAGATTTAGTTAATTTCCCTTGGTTTTTAACATATCATTGAAGATGAGCATGTATTTATGAATATTTTTCTAAAGAGTACTGAAGAAAGGCAGGATATTATTTTTGAGTTCTATACTTTCAATTTGTTGTTAGGATATCAATCTCATTTTTTGATAAATTTATTTGTTGGAGAGACACAATTGCATGACTTTATCTCCACTCTAATGAAGTAAATGGTATGTTAATAGGATAATAATATATTTCTATAATTACAAAGCACCACTAAGTTATGCATACGACCACAATTTCTAGAAAGAAAGAAACTTATTTCTTCTTTTCAAACACTATATCATATGCATATGAAGAACAATTATCATGAGTTATTGAGATCTAATATTGTTGATTTTAGAGATTTTATAAACCATCATTATGCCAATGGTTTCAATGCAAGTCTTGCCAAGTGGGAGAAATTACATGTTGAGTTGAAGCACAGGGAAGTCCTCAGCCCCACCAATATTAAATGAAATCTAAGAATATCCAAAGTAATTTCCTAGATAATCACTCAACTCTTAGAGGAAAGAGGTTCAGATTTCTATATTGGGATGAGGTTTAGGCCACCTATCATTTGGTGTCCTCTATCTCCATGGTGGTGTTGGAATTCTCAAGTAGAAGTTGAATTTGAAGCCTAAGTGCATGTAGTTCTCGAAGATATTGGATTTTTACCAAGGGGCCACCATGATTGGGGCCATCATTTTGAAATTTATAATCTAAGTTAGAGGTTTGAATCAGGAAATTTGGATTAAGGATCAGTCATCCCACTTATTTATGAGAGGATTTGTAAAAGGTAAAGTGTGGGGGAGAAACGATGAGCATTTCATATAGCCCATCATAGTTATATAAATTTCCCCTAAAGTGTTACATTTGGTTATATATTGTATTGCATTTAATATTTAAAGTCTAACCTAAGTAGGATATGAATGCAATTTGTTCATTATTTAAATGTAATTTATTGTTGATTGTTTACCTTTATTTTATCTTACTTGGATGAATAACATAGTTTTGAGTATAACACATCCCATAGATGGGGTAATTTTGAGTAAAGGAACACATCCCAAGGTTGGGGTAATTTTGAGTAAAATAAAACATCCTAATGAGGGGTAATTTTTATAAGGAAACACATAGTTTTTACAACTCTTTTGGCTATAATTTTGAGGATTTGACAAATGATCTCTAACGATTGAACACTCAGAAGACACTCTAAAGATGCTCTAGAATTGCTTCAAATATGCTTTGGGTGTGCTCATAATACATACACAAGGTGATATGAATAAGTATAAGAATGATCTGAAGATCTGTATAGGGTGATTAGAAGACCTGTACTGGATGCTCCAAAGATATCTGGATGTGCTCTAAAGACTACAAAAATTATGTGTAATACATGGTGTTGAGAGAAATTAGGAACATTTTACTACAAAAAATTTATTTTAAAAAAAATAAAAAATTGATTGGATGCAAATGATAGCTAGCAACCACACAAAATAGGATCAACCATACAAATTTTTATCCCCCTGCTACTTCCAACCCCTCAAAAACTTCTCCCTAAACAATAGTTGCTTCTATTTAATAACTGCAGATATTTTTATAAGTAATTTTTTAATATAAAATGATGCATGGGACCCCTCTACCCAAGAATATAGAAACATGAGGGAAATGTTCTCCACCCCAAATAATAGTGCTAGGTGTTATTCAATCATTCATTTATTAAATTTTATGACGTGATATGAGAGAAAAGTTTATCACCCCAAAAAATAACTTTTCAACTCAGTCTAAAATGGAAACAATTAAACTCAAATAATAATAACTTGGAACATGCCAAAAAATGAATTTTCAACTCAGTCTAAAATAGAAACAGTTTTCAATATTCAAATAGAGCAAATAGACGAATGATGCGATGGGATAGAGATGGTGGAACCATTGAAACCCTCTCCAATCATGACACTTTTTTACTATGATTATATACTTATAGTTAATAAAAAATGTCTGCTTTCCCCTCACATTCACCATTTGGGTCCCTATTGAATATAATTAATCACTAAACAATCCTAATCTCTACCATTTCATTATCTCAACCATTTTATAACAAAAATCTAGGTATCTGAATCTCAACAATTTCATAACTTAAAGTAGTAAACAATGAATAAAAAGTTTATGTCAAGCTAAACAAATCACACAATTTAGATAAAATAGAACAATATATTACATAGATCAAATACCTGAGAAGAAGTTCCTGGAAAAATGAGTGAAAAATGGGGTCAAAGCTTCCACCATTAATGTCACACCTACAAAAATGATAATGAAAAATGGGGTCAATGCTTCCACCACTAATGCCACAGTTAACATAACCATCAATAAAATAATGTTTTTCAACCTTCAAAAAGGAGAGAGAAAAACTAAGAGGAAATAATGGAAAGAGAAAAAGATAAACTTAACCCTAATTTTGAAGTGCACGAGAAAAATATTTAAAATATATATATTTAAACATTATTTTTAAAAAAAATTTGTAATTAGTAACTGGTTCTTTTTTGACCAAGTGATTTAAACATAAATAAAAATAAATAATAAAATCAGATAGTTTTTTAATATAAAAATATTTACAAATTTTATTGTTTCTTATAATTATTCTAATTAAAAAAGTTTATTCATATTAGTTCATTAAATTACATGATTAAATTGAGTAATAGGGATTTGAATCCTTAATTTTTAGCCCCCATAGAATACATTTGAGATAATTTATTAAATTTACCAATTCAAATACCTATGAGAGCAAGTCACCTTTCTTGAATTAACAAACTATTAATATTTAGAGACAAATTTGACCCCAAAATGGTAATTAAAATAAATGATGTAAAATCATACCTAGTAACTCAAAACCTGGACTCAGAAAGGGATTTTGTGAGGTTGTCTAAATTATGGTTATGTGAGGACATAAGCAGTCTACACCATACCAATATATAAACATTAACTTTTCATTAATGATAACAAGTCATGTAATATTTCAATGTAGAGTAGGGTTAAACATTTTAACCAATTAAACATTGAGTAATTCAACTTTGAAGCCCAATATTGGGGTCAAAACCAAGGGAGTTGAAATTTTGATGTAGAGATTGTGCTAATGATTTAGAAATAATAGGCTCTTGAATAATAAGTGGAGTTTCATCCAATTTTTTTGAAGATGTAACATTACCAAATTATCTTAAATAGGGATTTAAATCCTTAATTTTTAGCCCCCACCCCAAGGAGTTATACCTTTGAGATAATTTAATTCACCAATTCAAATACCTATGAGGGTGAGTCACCTTTTTTGAACTTACAAACTAATATTTGGAGAGGAATTCAACCCCATAATGGTAATTAAAAAGAGTGACACAATATCATACATAATAAGTCAAAAACCTCTTGGGAAAGGATTTTGTGTGCTTATCTAAATTATGGTTATGTGAGGGCATACTAAGCAGTCTACCTCAGAACACTTACTATATATAGTATTTCTATAAATAGACTTTGAATCCACTTATAGATATCTAAATTTAGATTTGTATAATTTAGAGAATTTCATTCTAATTAAATAACAACAAACTCATTGCAACAAATTAAATTTGATGGTTCTCCTACCATAGGTTTTTGGATCACATCTAGGGGATCACCATATTCAATTAGAAATTATTCAATAATTAGCTACAAGACCATAGTACAATGCAAATTATAGAAGTTCAAATATGGAAATAAAAGAAAAATTATTGTCATGTAACTTTGGAACCAATGGTAATGATTTAGAAATAAATTATTATTAGGCTCTTGCATAATAAGTGGAGTTTCATCCAAATTTTTTGAAGATGTAACATTATTAATTATTAGGAGAAATAGGTGGTGGTGGTATAATGGTAGGCATACACATTGGAATAGATGGTGCCTTTCGAACATATATGTCCACTTCAAATTTTTATCTTATTTCTAAATACAAAATTCTTCTTGGTCGCTTCTAATTTTTTTAATGTCATTGCAATAAAATCAATTTATCCATTGCAATCACCAAGATAAAACCTGGTCACCCACAACTATGCTCCTTATCCATCAAATATAGATGCCCCCTAATCAAAACCAAGGGAGTTGTAATTTTGACATAGAGATTATGATAATGATTTAGAAAAAATAGGCTCTTGCATAATAAGTGGAGTTTCATCCACATTTTTTGAACTTGATGTAACATAAGCAAATTGTCTAAATTTAGGGATTTGATTCCTTAATATTTAGTCCCCCCCATAATTATACCTTTGAGATAATTAAATTTATCAATTAAAATACCTGTGAGGGCGAGTTTCCTTTTTTGAACTTACAAACTAATATTTGGAGACGAATTTAACCCCAAAATGGTAATTAAAATAAGTGAGACAAAACCATACCTAGTAACTCAAAGATGTCTTGGGAAAGGATTTTGTGTGCTTATCTAAATTACACTTGATCAGTTTCCTATCATGGGTTTTTGGATCACATCTAGGGGATCATCAGATTCAATTAGAAAACGTTAAATAATCCACTATAAGACCATAGTATAATGAAAATTATATAATTTCGAATATAGAAAGATAAGTAAAATTATCATCATAGAACTTTGAAACTGATGGTAATGATTTAGAAATCAATTACTATTAGTCTCTTGCATCATAAGTGGAGTTTCAACCACATTTTTTGAAGATGTAACATTATTAATTATTAGGAGAAAAAAGTGGTCGTGGTATAATGGTAGGCATACACATTGGAAAAGATGTTATCTTTCGAACATATATGTCTACTTCAAATTTTTATCACATGTCTAAATACAAAATTCTTCTTGATCACTTCTAGTTTTTTAAACATCATTATAACAAAAGAAATTTCTCCATTTCAATCACCAAGACAAAACTTAATCGCCCAAAATTGTGCTCCTTATCTAGTGAATACAAATGCCTCCTGATTGAAACCAAAGGAGTTGTAATTTTGATGTGTGGATTGTGATAATGATTTAGAAAAAATAGGCTCTTACATAGAAAGTGGAGTTTCATCCACATTTTTAAAACTTGATGTAACATAAGAAAATTATCTAAATTTATGGATTTGACTCCTTAATATTTATCCCCCTAGAACTATACCTTTGAGATAATTTAATTCACCAATTCAAATACCTATGAGGGTGAGTCACCTTTATTTAACTTACAAACTAATATTTGGAGATGAATTCAACCCCAAAATGGTAATTAAAATAAGTGACACAAAATAATACCTAGTAACTCAAAGACCTCTTAGGAAAGGATTTTGTGTGCTTATCTAAATTACACTTGATGGGTCTCCTACCATGGGTTTTTGGATCACATCCAGAGGAACATCAGAATTAGAAAATGTTCAATAATCTACTACAAGACCATAGTACAATGAAAATTATAGAAGTTCAAATATAGAAATAGAAGTGAAATTATCATCATGGAACTTTAGAATAGATGGTAATGTTTTTGAAATAAATTATTATTAGGCTCTTCCATAATAAGTGGAGTTTCATCCACATTTTTTAAAGATATAACATTATTAATTATTATGAGAAACAAGTGCTGTTGGTATAATGGCATGAATACACTTTGGAATAGATGGTTTCTTTTGAAAAAATATGTCCACTTCAAATTTTTATCATATTTCTAAACCCAAAATTCTTCTTGGTCACTTCTAATTTTTTTTAACACCATTGTAACAAAAGTAATTTATCCATTGCAATCACCAAGACAAAACCTGATCACCCAAAATTGTTCTCCTTATCCAATGAATATAACTTCCCCTTCATCGAAACCAAGGGAGTTACAATTTTGACAAAGAGATTATGCTAATGATTTTTAAAAAATAGGCTCTTACATAATAAGTGGAGTTTCATCCACCTTTTTTGAATATGTAACATAAGAAAATTGTCTAAATTTAGGGATTTGACTCTTTAATATTTAACCCCCCCAAAATTATACTTTTGAGATAAATTAATTCACCAATTCAAATATATATGAGGGAAAGTCTCCTTTCTTGAACATACAAACTAATATTTGGAGATGAATTCAACCCCAAAATGGTAATTATAATAAGTGACACAAAATCATACCTAGTAACTCAAAGACCTCTTGGGAGAGGATTTTGTGTGCTTATCTAAATTATACTTGGTGGGTCTCCTACCATGGGTTTTTGGATCACATCCAGGGGATCATCAGAATTAGAAAATGTTCAATAATCCACTACAAGACTATAGTAAAATGAAAATGATAGAAGTTTAAATATGGAAATAGAAGTAAAATTACCATCATAGAACTTTGGAACTGATGATAATGATTTAAAAATAATTATTAGGCTCTTGCATAATAAGTGGAGTTTCATCCACATTTTTTGAAGATGTAACATTATTAATTAATAAGAGAAACAAGTGGTCATGGTATAAAGGTAGGCATATACATTGGAATAGATCTTATCTTTCAAACATATATGTTCACTTCAAATTTTTATCCTTTTTTTAAACCCAAAATTCTTCATGGTCACTTTTAATTTTTTTAATGCCATTGTAACAAAAGTAATTTCTCCATTGTAATCACCAACATCAAACCTGATCGCCCAAAACTATGATCCTTTTCTAGTGAATATAGATGCGCCCTAATCAAAACCAAGGGAGTTGTAATTTTGATGTAGAGATTGTGTTAATGACTTAGAAAAAATAGGCTCTTGCATAATAAGTAGAGTTTCATCTACATTTTTTGAATATGTAACATGAGAAAATTGTCTAAATTTAGGGATTTGACTCCTTAATATTTAGCCCCCCCCAGAATTATACTTTTGAGATAATTTAAGTCACCTATTAAAATACTTGTGAGGGTGAGTCACCTTTCTCGAACTTACAAACTAGTAATATTTGGAGATGAATTCAACCCCAAAATTGTAATTAACATAAGTGACATAAAATTATACCTAGTAACTCAAATACCTCTTGGGAAAGGATTTTATGTCCTTATCTAAATTAATATGGTTATGTGAGGGCATATTAAGTAGTCTACCTTAGAACACTTACTATATATATATAAATATATAATTTATAAATATAGACTTTCATGAATCCACTTACAAATATCTAAATGTAGATTTATATAATTTAGGGAATTTCATTCTAATAAAATAGCAATAGACTCATTGCAATAAATTACACTTGATGGGTCTCCTACCATGGGTTTTTGGATCACATTTAGGGGATCATTAGAATTAGAAAATGTTTAATAATCCACTAGAAGACCATAGTACAGTGAAAATTTTAGAAGTTCTAATATGAAAATAGAAGTAAAATTATCATCATGGAATATTGGAACCGATTGTAATGATTTAGAAATAATAATTAATAGGCTCTTATGAATGCATAATAAGTGGAGTTTCATCCACATTTTTTGGATTCAAGATGTAAAATTATTAATTATTAGGAGAAATAAGTGGTGGTGGTATAATATTATGCATATACATCATTGGAATAAAATTGGTTTCTTTTGAATATATATGTCTACTTCAAATTTTTATCATATTTCTAAACACATAATTCTTCTTGGTCACTTCTAATTTTTTTAGCACCATTCTAACAAAAGAAAACTATCCATTTCATTCACCAAGCCAAAACATGATCAAAACCAAGGGATTTATAATTTTAAAATAATGATTATGCTAGGAGGCTATATCTTTACATGAAGAATGTAAGCCATCATAGTCTAAAGCATTGCACAGTGATTCAGATTTGATAAGTTTGCACCCATAATTATTTTTAAGATGAAATTATTTTGACATCAATGTCATGGGTTTGGAGTAACTATTAGGTTTAATTTATGATGTATAATATTTCACTTCACATAACCCCTCTTATCAAATACTGAGGTGGTAGTAAACTTAAAGAGACATGAGGGAAGCCTCTAGGCTCCCTCGTGCCATGTGATGCCATCAATCCAGCCAATAATACCCTCCATACTTCATTAATGTCAATCTACAATGTGAATCCCATCATATATTTTAATATTAATCAATATTATTTTATCATATAACATATATGTGAATATAGATTATAAATCAATATTATATGCATAACAAATCTAATGAAAATCATGTGTGCAACAGATTACATCAAAGATAAAATATATCAATCATTAATAAGAAATGGGAAGTAAATTAAAATAATCATGTACTCATGAAGGTTAAATCATGTCTCCATACATCATTATCAATTGGATATGTAGTGAAGTGATTTGAAAATCATCATTTATAGGGCCAAATCACATCAATGTAGTAAAATCAAGAATCACAAAAACTTGATTTATTAAGATTATATATATATATATATATATATTATTAATGGTATGAAAATAATATTAAAATTTTAAAAAAATTAATTGAATTTTTATGTTGTATAATGTCATGTAACATAAAAAAATGGGTAAATGCGATCATAGGTACATATTTAAAACTCTAAAACACTTTGCAATGTGCACAGTAGATGAGGTAGATTACTTCAAAAAGCAAATATATCAAACATTATTATGTTTGGGAGGAATTAAATTAAAAGTGTCAATCACATATCACCATTCAAGTTGTCACAAGCATTACATTTGATGTTGTAGATGACACTTATCATTTGGGATAGTTGGCAGTAAAATATGCGAATTATTAATTTTTAGTATCCCTTTGAACTTGGTTATAAAAAGTCTACAAACTATTAGATTACACACAAATTATTTAAAGGAATTAATTTTCTGCTACTTTTATAAAAAATGAACATCAAATTTTAGTTAACAATCAGGTCTTTTGACCTCTAATTTAAATTAGTGATATGCAATTCTTCTGTTTAAAAGATTCAAATTAAGATAAAGCACAAATGAATATCTATCCCAATGAGTTTATTTCTCCACTCTAATCCTTTGGTTTATTGCTTGAGTTTATAAGACTATAACGATAATTTTCTCACTAAATTCAATTTTGAAGTCTAATTGTGATATGTGTTTATTGGTGTTTCTGACTACAGGTGCCGCAAAGTGAAATGGAGATGTGTTCATCAGTTACCACAAACAATACTGTTTGGAAATTTTTGACTTGTGTATACCATGGCCTTGTTCATAGTTTTTTTTTAATAAAGAGTTACTAAGATTCTTATATTCGACACACCTATTTATAAAAACAATAATAAAAACAAAATTTGATAACCAACCATTGTCATAAACTAGGAGTAATGACAATTAGTATTTTACATTTTGCAACCTTAGTAGGTGCATCTCACGGAAGTGATTGGATGCTTTGTATGTGACATTCTATATTCTATTATCCATATATGAGGATGTGAATCATGTTATATGTTATTTAGAATGGAAAATTATCTCTATTTTCTAAATTTTCTTTTCTTTTGCTTCTATAGTTTTGGTCTTTGCTCGCATAATAGATTATAGTTCATGATTTATGCTCATTTATGGTCTGTGATGCTTTAGGATCTAATATATTTTAAGAAATAAAAAGGATTTTTATAGGATAGGTTGGGTGCATATCTAATTATAGTGGTCTTTCTAATTAGATTTGATGTAAACCAATTATGGTGCCCTATGCTCTAATAATGCATTGGAATATATGGTGTCTTTGTAACATATATGCCCACTTCAGTTTTCATGTAGATATTACATGCTAAGAGTCTCTCTCTTTACAAACAAAATGAAAACCATCATATACTAAATAATCACATGGTGATTCATATCCTAATCAATCTGTGCCCACAATTATCTTTAAAGATTAACTAAATTAATATTTTGACATTGTCAAGGGTTTGGAATTACTAGGTTTAACTATCAATTATAATTTTACCCCTCTCAACAATACATATATACATACATTATATGCCATGATGTGTGTGTGTGTATGTGCATGTGTGAAGATATGTACACATGGAAAAGGGTGAGTGCACAAGTAATCAAAATAAATTTTGTAAATCTATAAATGTCTCTACCTTTTTGATCCCCTCCTGCATTATGAGAAAAATAAACCAAGAAAAACTCTGTACATTTACCAATTAAGTTGAAAGCATAAAAATTGATTTGATTTTATTGAAATATGTGTGGTCTGATTGAAGCTTAGGGTTGGCCTGGGTAGTAGTGAATCCTACTGGGATGCTGAGTATGGTCAGGCCTAGGGTACCCTCTAACGTACTCTAAGAAGTATTTTTGTAGAATGTGTGTATGGTATGAATGTGTGTGTGTGTGTGTGTGTGTGTGTGTGTGTGTGTGTGTGTGTGTGTGTGTGTGTGTGTGTGTGTGTGTGTGTGTGTGTGTGTGTGTGTGTGTGTGTGTGTGTGTGTGTGTGTGTGTGTGTATTAAACTAAGTAATATTATATATAAATTATATATTTTATTTTAAATATACTAGAATAAAGGTCCTAATAGTTGTGCATGTTCCAATTATGAAATAGGGCCTTTGTTAACATGTCCTCCATCAATGGATCATATTGGTGTGTATAGATATTAAAGTGAAATTAAAGCTAAACATTTAGTATCTAATACTTATTCAAAATATATTTTATAAAATTAAAAGTAACCAATCACATCTTAATAAGTAAGACTCAAATATTGATACTCTTATGCACAACTATTGGTACTCCAAAGGTTAAGTTTTGGTCATAGGTATTAAAAATACATTTTGTGACTTCTTGTGATAAAATTAGGTATATCATACTAATAATTTGTATAATGTGTTAGGCCTTGAAACCTTAGTTATAATTAGTTAAGATGACATATTAAAATTTTCAAAATATAATGTGATGTTATGGCACCTTAATTTGATGTCCAAAATTAGGGTGCACAGCTACTGGGACCTTTATCAACATATATATATTATATAATAAAAATTAAAAATATTATATAATATATAATGTTGTAATATTATATTACATTATATAATATATATTTTAATATAATATATATAAATATCATTTTAATATATTAAATATATCACTTGCCATCAATTTGACTTGACTACTCAAGGTGCATTTTTGTTCAAAATTAGGCAGGAGTCCCCAACAAATTTTAAATTAAAATTTAATTTTCAAAATAGGTTTCATATAATTTTCACACATTTTTAAGAGGAAAAAAAACAACTGAACAGTTCTGACCACTAATATATTCCTATTACTACATATTCTTAGTTTTTTTCAAACATACACTGGAAAGCATTGATAGATCAAAACGTAGCAGGTTGTAGAGTGTCCAAAGTGTTGACCATATTTGTTACTATCATTTTTATAGATCCTTATTTTTAGGTACTTAATCTTAATAATGGTTAATATTTTTTTTACTCTATTTAAAATGGGTAGAAATCCTCATATTTAGTTATTTAATCTTAATAGTGTTCAATATTTTTTTTTACTCTATCTAAAATGTGTGATTTATCTCTATTTACTTGGCCCTTTTATTCATTTTTAGCACCTTGATATGTTATGAAATCTCTAAGATTCAGATAGTCTACCTAGATTATTGTAATATTTTTTGCCCTGCTGGAGCGCTCCCAGCTGTGATGTCAGTGAGCCTTCTACTAAAGGAGCGTGCACATGTCTATTGTTTGAGAAAATAGGGTTTTAAAATTCTAACACTAAAATTTTATAAAACTATATAATAAATATTATTCCAAATGCTCTACCTGTATATACTTCAATCAATTTTTAATAAAAAACAATACAAATTTTAATAAAAAATAATACAATTTTTAAGAATGTGTGTCATGCTTAGGGAGACCTTGGCTTAGCCTAGGTAACATTGAGCCCTACTATAAAGCCCATTTCAAAAGGAAAAGAGGTTAGAGTCAAGTGGGTGTATTAGACAAAAATGGGTAGGATCCACTAGTTATAATTTAATATGGGTAAACTTCTTGTTTGGTTTAAATTTTATGGAAAATAGTCACACAATAATTACTTTGCACATTTTTTGATCATCTTCATCATCTGATGAAAACTAACTAATTGTGTAGATTTAACCAATAAACCATGTAGTTCGAATATCCTTCCTTCAAGACATGCAACCTAGAATTCAAAGAAGCCATTCAAATTGAAGACATAAAACTAGCAATTGAGAGAAAATCTATTTAGCAATTGACATATCAAATGTGGGAAATATTTGTAGAATTCCTTGATTATATTAATTTCTTTAAGCATACAAATTTTTCTCAAATTTTTCTCTTTTACAAATGGTAATGCATGCCTTTATAGAAAGGTCAGGTAGTATATCGATTAATTATAATGTATAGGTGTAGAAAAGATGAGGATAATTGTCATTACAATTTATAGAATACACTTGTTCTTCACATTTAGACTAACCTAGGGCAATATGCTAATAGACTAGCATATTCCCTATAAAAGAATATTCCTATTCTAGATATTAAAATGTTCTTTACAAAAAGGAATATTAGCCACTAGGTGGGCCTTGTTGTTGATTCTAAATGAACCACATGTGCTCTTAATGTTCAAAAAACACTTCTCATTTTATAATTTAAGAAATTTAGGGCATGAGTAGTAGGTTTTAGCAATCTAGTTGCCTATGGTGAAATAGTAGTAGAGAAAAATGTTTTGTTCCATAATATTGATAATATTTGATGGTTGGGAGCCACTTTGTTCATTACTTTGTGAGCCCATGTTGATACTTGGTGAATTACCCTGGATTTAAACTACATACTAGACTAACTAGTTATGGATGATGAATTTAAACTAAGATGAATTATTTAAAGAAAAGAGCAAAAGGAAGGGTAAAGTAGGAAAGAAACAAGTGATTATTAGTCTTAATCATGAAAATTATGACAAAGTTTCAAGAACACTAAGCATATATTTAACCAGTATGTAATGTAAAGTAGCTTATGCTCATATTTCATTACACACTAGGCAAAATTTTGAAGATGAGATGAAGATACAAGTAAAAACTAAATCCAATTTAAAATTTAGCTACCTCATCTAAATAACAAATGAACATCTTTGATGCAAAGAAAATAAAATGAAGTAAATTTGATATCCTTCCAACTAACCTATCATAGTAAAAGTTAACAACCTTGTAAATAATGACATAACCCAATATTTAAAGAAACTATTCATATTCAAGACCCAGATAAGAAATTGAGAGACTATCTTAGTAATAAACACATCAAAATGGACAATCCTTGTAGAATTCCTTGATTATATTAATTACTTCAAGTGTACCCAAATGGCACAAAATCCCCCTTTTTACAAAGTGGTAATACATGCCTTTATATAAGAGCTAGGCAGTATACTAGTTGGTTACATAATACAGGTGTACAAAGATAAAGACAACTATCTTTAGAAGTTCTAGAATACATCTAATTTTCATAATTATGCTGATGTAGAGGCAACCATGATAAAAAACTAGCATGCACATTTAATATAGAATATTTTATTACAATAAGTTACAATTTTTTTATTAGAATAGAATATTACATTAACTCGCTGGTGGGGCCCCTGTTTGCTATTGGAGGATGATCATAGCCTTTTCATGTTGTTCATCAACTAGCTTAAGGTCTAAAATAGGCTTCGTAATTCAATCCTCCTCTTGGTCTGCTATATCATTGAAATACCTATTATTTGTGGCCAAGGCCTCCTTGATACTCCTAGATTTGTTGATCCTCTCACCTCCGTTGAATATCATATTCAATATTTTGCTATTATCTTGCGTAGATTGACCTATACTTTTATTTGGATCTCTTGAGTCACCAAAGTGGATTTATGCCCAAAATGCTCATCACTGATAATACCAAGGGTGGTGGGCCATGTAGGATTAGTAAGCATGGTTTTAAGAAGTTTTTCAATTCTACTGATGAGCTTATTATCATATTATAGGAGCTCCTCCACCTGGGTGTGATAGTTACTTGAGCTTTGAATCTTATCAATAACAATCCCAAAAATTATGCCTAACTGTCCCATACTTATGGTCATAAAGTTTGGGATCTACTTCCTCACCTAAATGTTGAGGAGCGGAGCAATCGTATCCTTTGAGGTCTGCCATTGGGTGACTAGGTCTTTGGATTTTGAACTCTATTCCTCTAATGCACTTTACCTCAGTTTCACTGACTTGAGTTACTTGAACATGTCATAAAATAATTTGTTAAGCATCTTGATCATGGCCTCTTGGACTAATATAATAGCCTACATTTGCAAATTCTCCCTTTCCCTCTCTAAATTATGGATCCTTTATTTTAAACCCTGGACTCCAGCCCTAGCCTATTATGACTATGATTCTATTAAAATTTTCACATCCTCCTCATGTATGGTATCCCCAACATGTTGTCTTGTAATAGGGGTCAACCCTACAAAAGGTTCCATGTTTTGAAAGGTGAATTCTTCTATCCCAACCATGGCTATCCTAGTTGTACTATTTTCTAAGCCTATTATCTCAGGATTGAAGTACACTATTATAATAGACTCTTTAAATTCATGAGTCTCTGAGATCTCTATACATATATTGCTTGATGTTCCTAGAGCATCCATCCTTTTGGCCTCTAGGCCTTAGGTGACTAAAATTCTTCACTCCTCCTATTCCTTTACAATGTCCTTCATCCAAGGCTACATATCTTCATGAAGTCTAGGGTCATCAACTCTTGTTAAGGCTCAAGAGTGAGAAAGAGATTTGATCTTTTGAAATTTCCCATAGATGAACTAGTTAGGAATGACCAGTCCATGGATTGGAAATTCGTCACTAAAGATATTAACTTCACTAGTGGGATGAGTGAAGGTTAACCTATACCTCTTTCTTAGCTACACAGGGACCAATGATAATTTTCCTTCCTCTTCTCTTGTGGTGCCATAGGGGAAAGTTCCTTTCCTATATCCTTAGAGGGATCCTCCTTATTTAAACCATAAGAATCCACAAGCTCCTTGAGGGAAACCTCAAGTGTTTCTTTAGGCCCTAAGGAAATCATGTCAATGTAATGAATTAGGGAATTTTGCCTTTGTGGGAATGCTAAAGGTGGTGGCCCCTCTCTAGGTCTCTCTTCCAACTCTACCTCTCCAACCTTCTCCTTCCCTTTATCTTATTCCTTCTGTATGGGCATTTCACCTTGTTGCTAGTGCTATGGCTCAGATTGCTTTTCTAGAGGTTGATCATGAGCTATTCTAGATGGAACATGTAATATGAGATATTGTAATGGATGCATCTACCATATTTCCCTAGATGGCTTATTATCTCTACTCAATCTATGTTTTAGTTTGATATTATGGTCCTAGATCTTGGCTAGAACCTCCTCAAAGTTCTTGGCTTTGATGTAGATGGTATCATGAACCCCAAGCTAATGCACATAGCCAATATTTGGGAGATTCTTGTCTTTTAAGTGATCAACCACTTTATATTTAGGATCCTACATTTGGAGTTCATCTGGTTGGAAACCAAATGAATCCCTATGTGTGGACATGATTTCCATTCGTTGATCAATGTTTTCCGATTATTTAATGGGAAAGGGTGGAGCAGACCCTTCCTCTTTTCCTTGCACATATTTTCACTTCCAAAAATGAGATAAGAGGCAATCTCTTGATCTCCAAGCTTATTTGGGACATGCACTGATAGATTCATGTAAACATCTATGTTTACATGATACCCTTTATCCTTATAACTATGCAATCAAGATAGTACCATAAGTCCCATATCATTTTGACATACATCTTGATGAGGGGGTGGACCCTAGGCATGTGAACACTTGTAATAGCTTCTACTAAAGATGGATAAATGTAGTCACAAACGAACTACATATGATTCCTATACCTGAAGATGTGTAACATGGAATAATAGTGTGAGATGGTTGTCATACCTTCTAGGGACCATTTAATAATACTAGGGAAGGTATTTTAAGGAAAAAATGCATCAATTAGGTATGACATCATGAATAAATGCTTGGAGGAATTCATCTTAATGGCATTGAATTGTTTGACCAAGAAAATGCTGATTATATCTCTAATTGGAGGAGTAAGCTTCTCTTCAACCATGAAGTATATATATGGGAAACAATTTTTGTTTACATAGGTGGTTCAAGAGGCTCAGTTCAATAGGGTCATTATTATCTTAATGCCCTCTCTGAATTAAACCATAAGGATTTTACCATCAAGGGTTCTAAAGACATGGGGTCATTGGATGAGCCAGTGTCTTAGGATAGAGTCCAAGTCATGGATACCAACCCATTTCTTGATTTTTGAAGGGTTTAAATGGGGAAGAGGGAGT
Organism: Torreya grandis; assembly: GCA_037957365.1. Classification (NCBI taxonomy): domain Eukaryota; kingdom Viridiplantae; phylum Streptophyta; class Pinopsida; order Cupressales; family Taxaceae; genus Torreya; species Torreya grandis. Next base: position 389,944 of record JARHVA010003987.1, on the reverse strand, counting down.
TTATAATACTTTTCAAAGGCAATAGGGGAAATATAGGCAATCTATTTTGAACTTATTTCTCTAATGATTCACTCATTGTCAATCCTATAATAAACAAAAATTAGGGCAAGGACATACATACAATGTAGTACCTATGGTTTAGTTGTGGTGTGATGGAGGTTAGTCATCTGGACTAAAAGTAGATTAGATTACCTCTTACTGATGGTGGTGATCCTCTACTCCTCCTCAGAGATGGGATACAAATAATTTATCATGAATAAGAGTTATGACCAATTCTTAATACCCTAGATGTTCAATAATTCTAGGTCTAATTTAGTGTCTTTGAAGATTTGACCTTCATTAACCATAGACAAATAGAGCTCAGTCTCTTATTTCAACTATTGCCTACTTGCCACCATGATTTCTATCTAAGTTAACCACTAACTTGATTGGTGATGACCTTTGTGAAATATATTTCATGCTTAAGAATATAATTGAGTTCTTCTTGGATCAAATTATATTGAAATGAATTTGATCAAATCACTTTTATGTAGGGTTTAAGGTTTTGAGCTTTAATGGCAGACAATATCGAGGTCTCAGCTTAATACATGCCTTGGATTTTATTTGGACCTTTACCTTTATATTTTTTCATTTTTGAGCCCATAATATATTGTATTTTATCCTTTTCTACTTGTTGGGTCCCTATGTGGCATTGGTCTAGACCCTCGAAACATATTTCATAAATTCCTTTTAACATTATCCATTGTTATTTAAAATACCTTCTTTTATTTCACACTATTGGATCAAAACATTAGATTAGCACAAGTCATTGATTTTAATATGGGTCTTTACTTATAATTAGTTGTAACTATTCCAAGCCCTGTGGTTATGACACTTGTCATTTTTATGTGCCTCTCCATGCTCTGTATCCTACGTCAGTCATCTATTTAAAATTCATGGGCACCTTCACATCATTAGATCATCCTTCAATGATAAATCACAAACTATTAGATCATTTGTTAGTTCCCCTTCAAATGGCATTTTACCATGCATCAAGCCCATGGGGTCTTGGGACTCTGTTAAAAAGTCTTTGGGGCCCTTGTGCCATTAGATCATCCTCTAGTGATGAAGTGCATGCCATTGATTTGTAACAATACCCTAACTTTAAGTAAGTATCTTCATGACCAAATGTGAGGGTGCCACTTGGGAATTCTATGGGGATTTTGAGAGTCTTGGACTTAGTTTTATCTATTGGATCAAAGTCAATGATGAAGAAAGGGTTGTAGGATCATTATTTGGGAGCTGACTCTTGATTGGTTATTTCTATCAAGTGGGCCCATTAATTTTAATATTCAAATGTGAGGGTGCCACTTGTATATTATTTAGGCCTTTCATAGTCATTTGAGTTTTCAACTATGCCTCACTCCATCTGATTGGGTCTTCATGATGAAGAGAGAACCATTGGATGAAAGATAATGATGTAGCTTTGTTGAGGCCTTCACATCATTGGATCATCCTCTAGTGATGAAGCATGAACCATTAGATCCTTCAAGATGCATGATGTTGGATCCTTTGAGGGATCTCCTAAGATATAAATTGAAAGAAAATTCTAAATCATGTACATTTTCAAGGTATCTCCTAATAGATATTTGGAAAGAAAATTCCAATTGTGTGTCTGTTCAAGGTATCTCCTAGGAGATACCTCCAAAGAAAATTCTAATCATTGCATCATGGTTCTCATCAAATAAATAGGTGTTATGGTTATATCAAATACATTTCAAGGACCTTTAAAATCAACATGAAAGGTATTCCAAGACCCTTAGATGTATCTCCTAGGAGATACCTTGAAAGAAAATTCCAATTGTATGCATGTTCAAGATATTTCCTAAGAGATATCTAGAAAGAAAATTCCAATAGTGTGAATCAAGGTTATTGCTAAATGAAAATTTATAATGGTTATATCAAATATTTTGCAAGTACCTTTACAATTAACATGGAAGGCATTCCAAGGCCCTTTGAGGTATCTCCTAGAAAATTACAATCATGTGCATGTTCAGGGTATCTCTTAGGATATACCTTGTGTCAATCAATGTTTTTACCAAATAAAAAGGTGTCAAGATTATATCAAATCCTTTTCAAGGTATCTCCTAGGAGATACCTCATGTGCATCAGGGTTTCTATAATCAACATAGAAGGTATTCCAAGGGACTCACACTATTAGATCATCCTTTGGTAATGAAGCACATGGCATTGATCTGTAGAGATACCCTAACTTTAAGTTAATATATTCATGACTGAATGGTCATATGAATGTCAATTTTAAGCTTGTTAAATATTCATCACTAAATGTGAGGGTATGACTTAGAAAATTCATAGGGATTTTGAGGGTCTTATACTTAATTCACTCCATTGGATCAAAGCCCATGATGAAGTGAGGGTTGTAGGATTGTTATCTAGGAGCTTGCTCACATTGGTTTTTTTGTCAGGTGGGCTCATTGCTTTTAATCCTTAAATGTGAGGGTGCCACTTGTCTATTATTCAATTATTTCATAGTCCTTTGAGTTTTTAACTATGTGTTTTTTAATATGATCAGGTCTTTGTGATGAAATGATAGCCATTGGATGTAATCTAATGATGTATCATTGTCAGGGCCTTTGCACCATTAGATCATCCTCCAGTGATGAAGAGCGAACCATTGGATCTTGCAAGATGCACACTATTCAGATCCTTCAAGGGATATCCAAGGAGATACCTTGAAATAAAAATTGAAATCATGTGCATGCTCAAGGTATCTCCTAAAAGATATCTCAAATGAAAATTCCAATAATGTGCATTTTCAAGGTATCTCCTAAGAGATACCTCCACATAAAATTCAAATCATTTACATCATATTTCTTATCAAATAAAGAGGTGTCATGGCTATATAAAATACCTTGAAAGGACATTTGCAATCAACATGAAAGGTATTATAAGGCCCTTATAGGTATCTACTAGGAGATACTTTGAAATAAAATTCTAAACTAAGATGAGAAACCACTAATATGTCATCATAACTGGGGAAAGGTTTAAGATTTGAAATAGACTGAATGGAGAAAATGACTGGGAGGTACCTAAAAAGGGTATGGTTAATTCCCTACTACTTTTGGCTCTATCTAAATGAAGGTGAGAGAACCCTTAGGGTAGCTTGCTCACATGGAGGGATTTTTTTACTTCAATCTCTATGAGGATTCTCTGCACAAAGGGGAAATATGAAAAAAATATAACTAAGCTTGTATAATTCACCCATAGAGGGTTGTCATAGAAAATGCACAAATGCTTTATGTCATACACAAGCTATTAAAGATAGATTATGAGATGACCGTAATCTCCATTCTTATCAAATATTCAACAACAGGGGTTAAATGAAAAGATGTAGCACTAGGATTTCAAGCACAATTCAAATACACAAGATCTTATGTGTCTGTAATGCAAATAACACTTATGATATGCAAACAATGTGTTATCTATAAGTTAAAATAGGATGAAACCATATTTATTTAAATGATAGATAAAGATGTGGGTGGATAGTAAGTAAGCATGGATGAGTTTATAAAATAGCTATACTATCTTCATTAACAAATGCTATCCAGTTTATAAATTGGATAAAATCATGCACAAATGATCCTCAAAAGTTTATAATCAATACTACAAATCACCATTCAAGAAATCCCTTGAGTTGAATTCATGAGCCAAAGACTACCCTTAAAAAGGCTATCAATGCTTTATTTCCAAATCTTGAATTAGAAAGGATTTTATATTTTGGTTGAAAACCCTAGATGACTACCATAAAGAAGAATACATCAGATAACCAATATATCAAACATGTAAAATAGAACATTGTACTTCAACAATAAGAAGGAATGATAAACCATGATAGATTTCATTTATCAACTAAATCAAAACTGAATACAATATGTCTTGAAAATTATATAACATAACACTATGTGAAATAATTTTGTAACAAGGGAAACATCTTGAATGTTCTCAAAACTTGCAAATGATTTTACAAAAAAAATAATTTGGCACCAAAAAAACACACAGGGAGGACTCTCTTAGCTATAACTTCAAACTCAAAAACTAACTGACCTTTGTAAAGGGACAAACCCTCTTTACGTATACAATTTTAGCTAAGCTTGGTATAGTCTTAAAGATGCTCTAGTTGAAATTTTTTTCACGGGCCTAGAGTCTATTACAACAAACATGATTCCTTGGATTTGTGATCATGCTTCCATGATGATGACAACCACAATATTCCAATTTCATAGAATATTTACAATTATACATGTGGATAATAATTCTACAAAGGATGAAAAAAGATTTGTCTCTTTGTGAAATAAATAAAAAATGTCCCTTTCCTATACACAAGTTTATTCAAACTAACTTTAAAATGAACGTGCCACTAACAGGTGAAGTACAATGGTTTCCTAGTGGGAAACAAGAATAAAAGAGATAGAGGAAGAAATAATAAGGATAAATAAATGAAAGAAGAGTGGTGCCAGCTTAGAAGGAACTGAAATACCTAGTCGTGTTCCAAAATTAATGTTGATAACTACGTCCCTTCTCAACCTATTCTTATATTTGGTATATTAATTGATCATGGAGGCAAGGTCTTTTTGGTCTGGGCTAGATTGGTACTTTAATTTAATTTTTTATTCCTCAATCCAAGTGGTGACCTTTTAAAGCATGAAGTGTTCCTGCCCCACTAATATTTTGAGTTGGTCACATGATTTCTCAAGTGATACCAACTTCCTTATTTTTTTTGCATCAAAATTTCCTTATGGTGCATTGATGAGGATTTTTAGGGCAACATTTTTTCATCTTCTGTCAAGTCACCTACACCACCAAGGTTCACCATTTATCTAAGGGTGGCATCTATTTCCTTTGTAATAGTATTTTGAGAGTTTTCACTTCTCCTTTCAAATCAAAGATTCCCTCTTTGAGCATCATCAACTAATGCTTTACTACTAACTGGTATTCCTTGGACCTTTTGTGATCATCAGAGGGGATGATCTTCTCTACCAATAAAGTGTCTATGCCCATGTTACATATTTCATCTAACTTGGGTTGGATCTTTTCCTGGTTCTTTATATATACATCATAATATAATATCTGGGCTTCACATTCTCCCTGTTTATCCACTATGACATCCAAGAATTCCAGTGTTGAGTAGATTATCTCTTTGGATTTGGTGCTTAAATCCTTTTACCATTATTCTATGGTACATCCTTTAGCTTTCAAATCATCAACTCGACCAAGGTCCAATGATCCACAGGAGAAAAGAGGAAGGTCTAGAGCCTTAATTGTAGTTGGAGTTATTTCTTGAGGCTCACTCAGTAACTTTTGTAAGTACTGGAACATAGCCTAGTTTTCCACCTTAAATTATTCCATGGTGGCTTTATATTTATCCATCCTTTATGCCACCATGTTAGCCAGGAATTGTGATCTGTGCTTCATCTTATTTCATGATGGATCCCCAATATTATAACTATAGATGGAGTAACTTTCTAGAGGATCATCTTTATTCAATGCATTAGGTGGAGGGATAACTACCTCAATATTCATTTTTCCTTTATCAGTGTAGGTGGTTCTAGAATGTTTTTTGGCCTTCTTTGGGGGCTTGGCCTTATGCTTCTAAATAATCTCCATTACATCAATGTCCCCTACCTTGATCATAATATCTTCCTTCTCTTTTACTTGGTCTACAACCTAGAGAAGAGGCCTAATTTGAAATCCCATCAAAGTTGCAGACACTATGGATGGCCTTAAGATAATGAGGGGTGGTCGCAATGATGAGATCGATGTAAGGAGCACCATAGGCTTAGCTAGTGGGATCAATACAAATTGTTTAATGTCTTCATCACTCTCTTGTTTTTTTCCATCCATCTTAGTTCCATGATTATTTTCCAAAGCTATCTCTATTTGTTCCAAAATTTCAAAATATGACCCAAGCTAGTGGGACTCCATGAGCAATTTATTGATGGAGCTCCCCTATTCCATGGGTTAGATGGAAGGCCCTGTAACCAATTTGCCTTCCTTAATAAATTAATTCCCTAGCTTAGAAGAGCATATGGTAACTTCCTTATTGCACTTAGGTAAATATTAACCAATTATGACCTCAAGACCTTTATTATGGGTCATATCATGAATCTTGATGAGAGGAAATAAACCCTGAGGTACTTCAATAGGAGTAACACTCCCCGAGATACCTTCCTTAGCATCATTTTTTGGCAAATACAAATCCTTATTTACTTTTGGATGGGTAGTGGTGCCATTTTGTAGGTTTGCTCCCCCACCTTCCTCTATGTTTACCCTCTCCTCTGGTGTTGGGATCAACACTTTTAGAGAGGAAGGAACATTCAACACCATTCTAATATCTACTTGTTCTTATTTTTATTTCTCTACTTCTGCATTACCAGTGGAGACTTAGTCATCATGCTCTGGCTCACCCCCATTTTGTCCATTGATTTTTTGAATGTCCTCAACTTTGTGAGCCTTATTTCAACCAAGTGATTGAGAAATGACATTTTTAACAAATCCCTATGTATCTAGGGAAGTTGCCTCTTTCTCAAGAGGGACTTGAGCTTGGGTATCTGCCTTAGCTCCAACCTATACAACATCATCAAAAGATAAAGGATTATCTAAGGTTAAGGAACCTTCCTTATCACCTTTGATTTCTACCGCTTAAGGTCCTTCTTCTGTAATCAAACCCATTATTAGACCTTTAGTGGGGTATGGGGCATCTCCCTATGAGTCCCTTACCTAGTCATCATTTGAGGAGGAGTGAAGGTATGTTATTTATTCATCACTTCAATAATAGATATACCTTCATCTAAATCCTCCTCCTTAATCATATACCTTATTATTTGGGCTTGTGTGGCTTGGTCACCTCTTTTCTTCATCAAGATTTCTTTGGCCAATGGGTCTTTGAATACAACCTCTTTATTCTTTGTTGGTGACCTAGTTTAAGATTATAGATCCTTCTTGACTCTCTTATATTTTAGTTTCTCCTCCTGATCCTCACCTCTTATCTTTCTTGAATATATCATTGGGGGAGGATCAAATACCACTTGTTGTGTAGGTGGAGCATGTGGGAATGTGGCCAGGCTATCCATATGAATGATCATTGGAATGACTAGTAATACTGGGGTTCCTTTCTTGAAATGGATATGGGGGTGGCACTAACCAATGTGACATTTCCCATAAGAATATTATCCCTATTCTTTTCCAAGCTTATTAATTTTTGAAAGGATAACCTAGCCTTGGATTGTGCTGCTTATATCTTCTCCACATCCACCATCTTGGTGAACTCATTATTCCCAAGCTTGTATTTGCACTTACCTATTATGGTTGATGGTGGAGCCATAGGTTCACCACTATATGCTAGGAGGAAGGCCTTCATCTCTTTAACGTCCCTTAGCTCTTGAAGGGTAGGAGTATCATATTCACTAAGGTTGACCCCATGCTCCTTAATAAATTTGAAGGTTCTCTTCATGATTTAACTGATCTCCTAAGGATGGAATCATCCTCCTAAATACTAGAATCTAGCTAAGTGATAGGCTAGGATTTAATTTTTTTGTGTTGTAAAATAAAGACAATGTTGATTTATCATCCACCATGTCTTTGGGGATGAGAGCAATGTTATATGCTATAACTTCCTACACTATCAACCTCATGAATTCTCACTTTTGGACATCTTCCTCAGTGGTGTAATTAGACCAGAGGTCCTCATAATATGATTTATGTAATTCTACATTAGTATACATATTTACCACCCACCTAATATTATAATTAGGTCAGGGTGGCATCTTATCAAGTGCATATAGGCTCATCTCCTACTCCAACCCCTTTTCCTTGGAAACTAAAGGACATGAATAAAACCCTATTACCATAGGAAATTTGAAAGGATTATTGATATTATTGGTTGTGATCATTTCATGTGGTGGTAACATTTATCAACTTAGTTCTATCATCACCAACTTATCATCTAGATACCTTGACAACTTGTTCAGAGACCCTGAGTACCCACTAACCTTGATGTATGTGAAAGTTTTGAATTGTATGTATGTGGCACCATAATTGTCAATTACTTGTTTGGCTATCATAAATATCCTATTGAGGCTCCTCAAGGGATATAAGGCACTCATCATGGGGTTGAAGAACAAATTATGAACTTTGTAGAAATTGTTCTTCAACCCATCTAGGGTAACTTTTGGGTATACTTCATATATTCTCATTTTTTAAGGGTTCTTGGTGAGCCCTTGGAAATTCCTATTGTTTAATAGGCTATACATCAAGTAAGAATACATGTAGAAAGTATCTATGAATACTTCTTTAGAAATAATTGCATCTTAAATATGCATCATTTGGATATGCAAATTGTTAATGAGTATGGTTGGATAGTCTAGCTTCTTCTGCCCTTCCAACATGTACATCATAATCAAGAACATCCATGGTTCAAATTTTTTTGTAGTAGGCATCTAATAGATCATGGCTACCATAGTAATAATACACTCAGGTAGTTCATCAAACTCTACCAATTTCAAATTCTTAGACATTTTGGAGACATTCTATCTCTTCTTATCCAACCAACAGGAATTAATGACATCCCAGATTGCATTATCATACTTTTTAGCATATGCCTGACACTCCTCTAAGTAGAATGTAATGCTTTCTAGTTGGGGGGGATTTTGAGCATGAAACTAAGGGCTGAAGGGGTGAAAGGGCACATAATTGAATGACCACCATCAACAATAGTCCTAGCATCTGATTGGTATACTTGAACACATGCAATAATGAGTTATGGTTATGGAAAAACCAAGGGAAATGTTGTCCAGACACTATATAACTCATGTTGATGTTGGAAACTACTTGGAGAGGGTAAGGCTCTTGTAAAACATTCAAAAATCCCCCAAAATATAACCCCATAACATCTATATCCCTAATTGATTCTAAAATTGAAATAACATTGCCCTTTACTGGGGTTGAATATGTCACCATATTTCTCTAGACCTCTAGTACAATACCTTAATACAAGACAAACTTTTTTACTTGATAAACCCTTAAGATATCTATTAAATCCTCTTAAAGAACATAACACAAGGAGCAAATGGGAAACTTACTATTTATTCTAGAGGGTTATGCACACTAAAATTTAAAGTTCTATAAATAATTCATTAAAAACATGCTCTCATACCACACTCAGCTAGGGCACACAAATAACATAAAGGCATGAACACAAGCTTTGAATGCAAAGGGTAAATTTAGAATTAAGACAAGTAACTGAGTTATAATCCCTTACATTTCAAGATTAGGGTTACCATTAATGCTCAAAATCCTAATAATTAATCACCATCTACTCTCATTAATTATTTGTGCCTTATTCAAAAAAGAGAGGGAAAACATGAATGTTACCCTTTTATGCCAAGGAATCTTTATTATAACACACAGAGTGACATGAGTAGAACATACATCATGATACTTTTTCAGGCCCTTTAGTGAAATTTGCACTTTCTCACTTATTACCTTCTACTAGTGTACCAATGTAATGAGCCCTAAACCCCTTTCAATACTAATAATGACATGTGTCATAATCTTACTTTACAAGTTTAGGTGTTTAGGCCTTCAGGATCCTTTTGGATTATGCTCACCAAGAAGTAAGAGGGGTGATTTTCAAAAAGGGTCCTAAATTGAGAAAACCTATGAGCTACCATGTGGGATCACCTTTCTTATAAGTGTAGATATTTAGGACCCATAAAATTTAAGCACCTTTCCCACCTAAAGGTAAGTGGGGCATTTTTCACAAAAGGCCCAAAATTCTTGAAGCCCCAAGAATCTACCACTTGTCAAACTTAGACATGAGTTCAGACTAACGACCACTTTTAGACATGAGTAATATCATTCCAAACCCTAAAAAAATTCATATAATTACCTTAAAATATACATATGTCCTTCATTCAGTACATTAAGCTATTTCTCACCTTAATCATCAAAATACATCAAGTGTAAACTGATAATTTCATCTGGGGGCCTAGAAACCTCCCTTTAGAATACAAAACAACAAATCCAATCACATATAAAGGCTTGGATATACCATTAATATCATCTCTCTATGAATTATCTTGTCATGGGATCTTTAATCAACATTTCACAATTCCTTTGAAGCTATTGAGAATATCTTTTATCTTTAAATAGTGCTCTTTATAAACTTGAAAAGGAGTGGAAGAACACATCCCACTTGGAAAAAGAAAGAAAAAAGACATGATTAATTATGAACATGTATTTAAATCCTCTAAAGGACTAGGGAAAGTGCCTAAAACATTTAAACTCATTTAGTTTGGCCACAAGAATTATGTTGATAGGGGCCCATTTGCTCTAGTGCAATTTTGGGCACTAACAAATTCCAATAGTGTGCATTAAGTTTCTTGCCAATTTTTTTTTTGTCATGGTTATATCAAATCCTTTGAAAGGACCTTTTAAATGAACATGGAAGGTATTCCAAAGACCTTGAAGGTATCTCCTATGATAGATACCTTGAAATAAAATTTAATTGTGTGCATGTTTAAGTGATCTCCTAGGAGGTACCTCAAAAGAAAATTTTAGTCATGTGCAAAAGGGTTCTTGCCAAATAAAAATGTGTCATGGTTATATCAAATACCTTGCAAGGACATTTTTAATTAACAAGGCCCTATTATCTTGAAATAATTCCAATCATGTGCATTTTCAAGGTATCTATTAGGATACCCATTTAAAGTACTACAAATGCATGTTTGAAAGTCTCTCCTATGAGATACCTAATACCTTACAAACATGCATTATGGTACACTCAAAGGTACTATAATTACATTCAAGGTATCTCCTCAAAGATGCCTTGAAATAAAATTCAAATAATGTGCATGTTGAAGGAATGTTAGCAGATTATCATGGAAATTATAGGTATAGCTTTCATAATAGGAAGTAGAAAAGAATCATAATAGCATGAGATAATTTACACAATCTTCAATTTTATACACCGTAGTAAATATAATGATAAACTGACATGGTGTTAAGAATTATGGATCATAAATAGCATAATAAAAGATAAAACAAGCTAAAATAAAATAGAGTAAACACTATTCACGATGAAAAATATAACATTAAAATAATATATAGCTTTTTACAGAGCTCCATCTCTTCACATTGTAACTTTATAGCATAAAAAATAAAAGAGACATGATATTATTATATCTATCTCTTGCCTAACAAGGTTGAAGACATCCAAAAAATACCCTGCACACATGTACCTACTTTGCATCTAACACTTTCATGCACTCAAACTGTTGTTTCATCTTGAGACAAAATCTAAAATTTGATCTTAGCTAAAGTTGGAAAAGATTAGCCTTTCAAAAAAGTGGTAGCAATCACTCCAAGTTTTCTAATTTTCCATACTTTCCTACTAACCTTTGAAATTCTTAAACTGCAAAACATGAACTACACATTAACTTACTGTGTAGGTTGTGGCTGCCCAGACCATGATTATAAATGCAACTTTCTCTTCTATAAAATTACTTAGAGATATTATGATGGAATTAACTTAGGTTCATATATTATATGCACAATATATGGTTCAAGCTATGAGAGTTTATGGTTGATCATTTTACAATTATCAAGTACTTCCTGCACCATGGTAAGTAAAACACGTAGTAAAATCTAAATGACCATCAAATTGTGCACATACACTTCTTTTTTTATTATAAGGAAGTCTTTGGCATTTGACAGCTTAAGATAGATATCTAAAAAAATATCATCCAACCTATCTATAGTCCTTTGGGCTTGAATTACTACAAATGTGTTGCATGTTCTCTCATTTTGCCAGACATGGAGCTTATTCATCATGGTATCCTTGGATTCTAAAAATTACTAAAATATGCTATTGATTATTTCCCCAGTAGCCATTCAATCATTTAGTACAAATTTAGCTTTATCTACTATGAAAAACTTTGGTTTAGTAGAATCCAAGGATTCATCAAGATGATACCTCTAATCAAGCATTCCTTATGCAATCTACTTAGCTTGATGCACAATAATATTTAGGACCTATACATATTACTCTATAAGTTTGTAAATGCCTTTCATCTTAGTATAGATAGCCTATCCTTGGGAGCATAGTTTATGTGATCTCACCTGATTCTTTGTTATCTGAGTCAGTAACATAGTGAGTTGTTTGTCCTTAGACATTACTTGATCACTAAGGACTTACATAGCTAGAGCAGGATAAGATGCATTGATGAGCTACCTAGCCTCAAAAATTTGATTTTGTGCTTTTGATTTCTCCTTACATAGTTAACAACCATTTGTTCCAAGTATGAAGCCTTTATCATAATGGATTTTTGGAATACATCTACTCCTTTAATTTCCTTGGAGAATGACTGCTATAAAACATCTAATGACATCTCTATGGAAGTTGAAGTAAGCATAGTGGATCTCATTTATATAGTGGTATTTGGAGATGCCTCAATTACATATACATCATCTATTTCCATATTAGATTATGAGTGCTCCAAATATTTGGATTCGATAACCGTGACACCTCTTTACATGAAAAAATTTCTCAACTTGATCGAAGTGACACGTGTATCCTTGTGTCTCATCATGCCTCTATACTTAACCTAATGGGAAATACTTGTTATGGTTGGATCTCTAAAATAGACAAAACATTTGAGTATGGTAGTTGAGTAAATCAACTGATGAAGACTACATTTTTTACACATCAGTGGTTATACTAAGCTCCCTTCCTCTAGTAGATCTACAAACTGCATAGATGATGAACCAGATTCAAGATCTTTTTTGAAAATTTATACCACAAGTTTGTAATGATATTATTCTTGACCTATAGTATCTATAATAATATTCAAAAGGGGTTGCGTAATGTTGACCAAATGGTTACTGCTTACCTTATTCCATACTTGGATAGTGCACACTACTTTCTAGGAAAAGAAATCTTCTCCTCCTTATCATAGACCTTTTGACCAATGTCTTTGATCATGTATTGAAGAAATTATTTTTCATAAAACCATAAAATTTATATATCACACTTAGCACATGCGGTTTTTCCAACAAAGACTTAATTTGCCTTGATCTCCAAGGAGATGCAAACTACTAGGGTGAGGCCTATGGTTGCATAGCTAGCTATGGTTATTTTTGCTCTTACCAGCCTTGTTGTGTGACTAGGGATCTATACCTCCATACTTCAGCTTGTGATTCAAATATTTTTATAAAATAGGGAATTGGAGTCATATTTGGCATGGCTAATTCATGCACCTTGATATGAATACCATTTTACAACTTGGTTACTAATGCATGCTATCCTAAATATTACATGACATCATGTGGAATTTGAGGGTGTGACCTAATCAAAGATAAAACATCATATCACCATGTGTTAAACCACCCTAGTTACTCATAATATTTCCCTATCTTAGTCCACATGAGGCCTATGAGGGTAGTAGCAGGCCAAAAGTTCATAGTAAAATTAACTTAGCCTAGTGAGGACTTCTATTGGGTGAAGCATAAAAACAAAACCATAAACTAATATTAGATAATTTTATGAGCTTCCTGAAAGTAGCTTATCGATATTAGTGAGAAACTTGGGCCAATTGAAGTTCTCATTTTGTTGTATCATGCAATACATAATGTCAATTAATCATTTTTTTACTAGTTTGGCCCACTTCATTATCTACCAAAACCTCTTTGTATTACACTCTACCAGAATACACATTACAACATCCTCAATGAAGTCAATTGGGGTTCCTATACCTACCCTATTGGAAAAATTTTCTCAAACATATGGATGAATTGGTAGTGTAATGGAATTGTATCACAATAACAATTTTCCATAATTTAAGAGGCCTGTGGCTCTTGCCATGGTCTATGCATTGATCCAAATAGTGATATATCTAGACAAATGAATAGCCCCTTAGTTATATCTAATTAACAAGGTATACATGACCTCATCTAGCTGCCTAAATTTAGGTAACCTCATTAGCCTCTCTACATCAGAACCTTGAAGTGAATGTTGAAGTGCAAGATCTCTTGCTTGCGCACTTGGTTGTGTTGATAGGTCATAGAGAGTAACTTTGGACATTTACAAAAATTCAAAGGGATCTAGGTCATTGAATTTGATTTGTTAAAAACCTATCCCAATCCCCATTTTTCCTTCTCTATATTTGTGAGTGGCATCAACAAATTGCTCCTATCTATGACTAAACCTATAATTTGCACTATTTGATTTCTTTATTCTACCAAAATGTGGGTATTGATTTTTCCCCATGAGATTATATTGAGAGAAAATAGTAGAATATTGTTCTCCTCTAAAGTATATAATGTTTTTTCATTGTTCCTATAATTTATTTTATGGATTTAAGCATCCAATTTCTCTTGTCAACCCCTTTAAATGCACTGATTGCCTACGTACAAGTGCTCTTCCTCATCTTTAATATATTGGCTTTGATGGTGACCTTTTATGTCTCAAAAATCTTGAAATTATCCCATATTATATGATGTACTAACTTTATTTTCCTTGAATAAGATGCAATATTCCAAAATGCCATGTCATTAATGGTCTTGCACAATCGTTAGTAGTCCATCTGCCATACCTATCTTGTCACTACCACTTTCTTGGACTTAATTCAAGATTGATGAATTTTTTTTATTTGATTTTTACTTAATCTCCTTTATTTGGAAAATTAAAAATAATGACATTTTACATTTTGAACTAACTCATTAAATGTATTAAATAAGTTGTATTATGCATACCCATAAGAGCCTCTTAGACTCTACAAGTGTGTAATAATAGATGCAGTCGTAAATGGAACAAAAATCCTCAAGCAAGGACCAAAAAATATAGTAGTTGAAGAATAACCTCACCACCCACTCCCATACTGTAGGTATCCTATTTGGGAGAGAATAAATAATATGGCCATAAAATTGAAGCCAACACTTAGGTTTATCATAGACTCACAATGACTGAGTGCACAGGTGAGTGTTGTAGAAAACTTGAAGTATCAATCCCTTTTGATAATGACATGTGTCATAATAATACTCCTCAATAAAGAAGGGAGTTGTTATTTAAAGAAAAGGTGCACCATTAGCATAGAAAAGTGGGCCCCATTTTTAACAAGAATTTTAGAGGTAGTTCAGAGAGAAGCACACATCACCATAATGATTCTTACATATCCCTAAGATTTTATAAATGAAGTTTCATCTATTAGTCTCTAAGTAAACAAGATGGAGACACTTTCCATAATCATGGAGAGTGGCTCACATGGTCAAATTAAAATATTTTTTGAGTGTTGAAATGTTGCAGGTTTGTGGGTGCATGCCACATACCCTTAAGCTTAATGTTATGGGTACCCTTGAAGGTATTACCCATTAATACCTTCAAACCTTGAAGGGTTAACATATTCATATATGAATGGTATCTCCTAAGAGATACCATTCAAACTGTAAAGGTCTTTTAAGGTATCACTTAATACTACCTTCAAACCTTAAAGGATACCCATATGCTTATTTGAAAGGTATCTCTTAAGAGATACCTTCAAACTTTTGGGTCCATAATAGAGGTTAAAATCAAATATAGGATCCCAAAATATAAAAAGCTAATCATTTTCCATAATTTCACTCAAAACATGCATTACTCATTACCATTTTGTATTGTAATAAAATACATGGTTGAATATTGACTTAATTAGCTATTTTTCTCTACGCGACTATTCCATTCAGATGCATGTTTGAAATGTATATCATAAGAGATACCTTCAAAGTAGGATGAAACAAGAATTGAAGTATGTAGTATATGATATTAAAAGCTATTATTTTATTGGATTGACATAAACTATGTTGTTAAAAAAAATATACACTACTTTTCTAACATTTTTAGGTTTTAACATATCTCCATGCCTATGTTTTAGTATAAATATAGCTTTATCTCCTACATATAGGAATAAATTGGATTAATTTTATAAATAACCTGATTTACTCTTCTCATGTCTTTTGCAAATGTCTATTTGAAAAATCATATGTCAATGGCTTTCCAATGTGGAGACTATATTTCTCTCATAAATAATGGTAAGGTAATTGGTGAAGGAAGAATACACAAAGTGGCAGGTCTAGATGTTGAATCTATAGAACCCATAAATCTCACTTCCACATGCCATAATGAGGAAATACCTATTAGATGTGTAAGTGTTAATATGACTAAAGTTTTTGATCTAACTCTAATGCTTCCATTTCTTGTAGCCTTTCTAGATAATTTAGGGGATGTATTTGATAGTTTTACTATATATAGAACAAGAATGATGCAACATGACACACAAGTTTTCTATAGACAATGACATGGAACAAAGTCAAAATAATTTGCATCTAGTTCTACATATACAACCATTACAACAAGAAAACCCTTGCTTGGATTAATTTGTTCAATATATCAATGATCTTACCAAATTTAGAAGCTTAAGAAAAATATTTTTTGGGAAAAGGGTGCATTTGTTGCACAAATGTAAAACTCTTGCAAATGATGTAAAAATTGCTTTTAGTTATGTTTAATTTGCATAACTAGGGGATATTTTTGCTTGCATTACTATCCTAATGTTAGGAAATGAATTTGGAATTTAAATAAGGCATGTTATACACTATTGTGAGACTTGCAGTATAAAGGTAATTGAAACATCTATCGTTAGATGGCCTTCCAACCAAATATGGAGACTGAGACTTGTAGAGAAATCTATTTACCATACATGACACTAAAGGAGAAAGAAATTAGAAATGTTTGCGACATAGTGGATAATGAATTTACTCCTTACCTAACATTCCTATCATAAAGGCATCCAAAAAAATTATCTCATTCCTACAAATACTTAGGCCGAAAAGAAAGTTAGCCAAACAATTCACTCAACCAAGTGGAGTTTGATGAAAGCATAGATAGTGAGATTACAAAAATTTATGTGAATAAATATTGCACCAAAACATGTTTTCAATTAGGATTTTCATTTGAGATTCTAAAATATTCAACAATGGAGTTTCTTGATTCTACCATAACAAATAGGAGGCAACATGTCTTAGATGCCCTTTCTGCTAGTTTGTTTTAGAAAAATAAAAATAAACTAGCATTTATTTTTAGGGTATAGAGATCTGTTTGAAAGCTTGGATTAAAATATATGGATTGAAAATATTCACAAAGATGTAGAATGAAATGCATTCAATGTAGGGAGATTTCAACAAAAGCCACAAAATAAGACAATGTCAACTAAAGATTTGTTGGACCAATTGGTGGCTGATTTTGTAGATCTTTCTTCATGACTAACATGCTAGGTAGATATAGATGGATCATGATAAAATGTTCAACATCTTCCAACATATTTCACTTAAGAATTTATGAGGCACCACATCAATGCACAACTAGAAAATATGGAATAGGAGCCAATATCCTAGCTAAAATTAAGTAACATATGGAGAACTAATTTTCATGATGTGACCATTGCCACATTTGATGACTTTGCTAGGTGCAAAACATACATCTTGTTGACTCAACAAAAATGCCTTGGGTCCCTCACTATAGATAAAGAAGAGCGTTTAAATCAAGAATTCATCATGCATCCAAATCAAATACTTTTTGTAAGATAAACATATTACACCCATAAATGAATGTCAAAGCAATACCTTGAACAATGCCTTAGTGTCATTCATGACAAGGTGGAACATCAAAACATTTGTGGTGAGGATAGTGATAAAAATCAAATTAGTTACCGATAGAATATTAGAGTTGTCAATGGTAGGAATTATAACACATGGTCATGGTGTAGGTGGATATGGCCATTTTTTTACCATACCTTCTTGGAGGGTCTAACTTTACTATCACCTCATTGAACAAGTGCTTCACGGATATGGAAACAATAATGCTAGATAATTATGGATCTTCAGTATATAAATATAGATCTTCAAAATATCTATTATATGATGCACTTTTATCTAACAACTGCTACCCTAAATGTAATAAATATAGAGAAAAACCACAATCAATTGGTGCCTCCAAGAAACTTCCTTCTAGGTTATACCTTTAACTAGAAAACTATTGTGGGGAGAATAAGAATAGGTACTTCCATCCATAACTATATTTAAAAACTGTTGAAACTTATATGGAACTAATGTTACATTTACAAATTCATAAAATCATGTCTTTTGTATAGGTATGTGTTGGAATATTTATTTCTCCTTGTCTACAAAGGTGTTTTCCTCGATGTCGAGTTTGGATTTCTACCTATAGGACATACCCATGAGGACATCAATGACACATGTGGAAACTTATTTTAATGTATAAAGAGGAAATATCTATGGAGTTCCATAGAGATAATGGACACTTATAAAATGTGTGAAAATACAATAAACTTCATGCCGTATTTGATTGAAGAGGTAGCAAATTTCAAAGAGTATGTTAACAATTACTAGCTGAAGGGAAGAAATTAAATAGTAGGCTTGAAAAAGGTCACTACTTTCTTCTATGCATGGAGCAAGGTCACCCCATTATGTGTTTCAAAAAATCTATAAGAGATACAAATTGGTCCCCCATCATTACATTATGGGGAATAATAGAAAATGGTGAGCCAAATGTTATAGAAGGTAATTCGACAAAAATATATTTCAAAGACTTGAAAAATAGAGAATTTTTTGAAGATTCGATTGTTGATAAAGACTCAAATAGAAGTAAAAAAAAGAGTGAAAAAGCAATTAAATATAAATTAAATAAGTATATATAATAATTCAATGAATTTGCTTTGACCAAAAATAGTAAGTGGGAAGATCTAGCATATTACTTCCAAAACATCCATGACATAATGAAAGAAGACATGTTCCCTTCTGAAGTTGAGTACATAGGAGATTTTTAGCCTAGAAATCATCACAACATACCCCTACATAGAGATCTACACAAAATTATTCATAATAGCACCCTTGATTTTGGAGTGACATCTACAAATACATATGTTGGTCCAAGAAGTAAAAGAATAAGAATTGCATTTGATCCAACTCAAGATGTGCAAATCAAAGATATGTTATTTTTTAGACCTGATGATTGTATAGGAGTAGAATACAAAGTATGGTTTTTTAGAGATAAAATCAATATTAAGATACTACAAAAAATGAGGATATAGAATGAAGGGTCAATGTAGCTTAGTTCATCCTAGTTCATGTAGGGAAAAAAGATGTAGAAGAAGCAAAAATTTATTTAGGTTGCTTGACAAGAAAAGGAATCCAAACCCAACTGACACATCTTTACCATCAATACTCATAGATAATATCATCTATGCTTGGAAACCAAATAAAAATTGGAGAGGTCATACACTTTTTCTCATTTATTTTTCAAAAGGTATTGTAACAAACTATTTCAATGCATCATCTCACTAGGAACTAATAAAAATAATGATAAAAAGATTCAAAAATTTGAAATAGTGTTTCTTTAATTTTGGAATGAGAAATATGATTGTTGTTTTTCAAAATTTAGTCCATTTTTTGAGAATGTATAATGTTTTATTTTTTATATTTATTTCTAGTTGCACTTCATATTTTAGGTCTTGGAAAATACACCTCGACATTTGAGTTTTGTATTTTCTAATACGACAATTTAGTATTTTAGTAATTGTGCATCTATTTAATATCATTTGACTTTTAGAAGGTCAACTTCACATTTTTTCATCCTTCAAAATGTTCTTTGATAAAATGTCTTCATAATTTTCACATCTAAGAATTTAGTGCAATACAAATTTTGTGTTTTTCAAAATATAATTCAACATTCCCATATATGCATAAAGGTCTTCAGGGTTGATGCCTTAGAATCTCCCACTTGCATATCAATATTTGTTCTTCAGCTTTTATGTATCGATAAATGTTACTAAAATTTTCACATGGCACTCAATATTAGGCCACATAGTATAATCTTGGTAATTTGGCTCTATAGAAGGATGACTAGTCCAAAAAAAAGTTTAGAACAATACGAGCACCTAAGATAACAACATGCATCACAATATAAGTAACTCAACACAAATACAAGATAAAATTTGATAGTTGTGAGCATGTCACTCAAATCAAATTAAATATATAGCTCATGATCTAATCAACTGATAACACATGACATCCCAATCATCCCAAGTGTTATTATTCACATATGGGCCAAGCACGTGATTGAAGTATGAATTATTTTTCCTTAAGAAATATACTACCAAGTCTTATAATATTTATAAATGCAGGTAAGTAAACCAGTTTGAATGGTCACATAATTTGGATGTATTGTAAATATATAATATAGATTTGATTTATTTTTTATAAGTCCAAATAATTCTTGATGAAGTCCAATTTATTTATGATAGTTTTCAACTACTAATAAATAAATTATTTATGATCATTTTAAATAATTTGGACTTATAACAAATATATTAGACAGATATGAGTATTTTTAAATTAGTCCATTTTAATCTTGATATATTCCAATTTAATCTAGATATAGTCCAATTTAATTATGATAGTTTTTGAAAATTTGGATTGTTGATAAGTCCAAATTATATGAAATAGTCCTTCTTGCATCTAATAATATATACAATAGAGAAGTGTGTGGGGAAAGTGTATGTAAATAAATTTATAAATGGAGAGGAGAAATAAATGATATGATGGATAACAAAATAAAAGTATCTTCATGTTACATATGCTAGTGAATATGATGAATACCTAGCAAAACAATACAAGTTTCATGTAAGTGGAATAAACATTGCAACTTTGTCTAGAAAAAATATGGGAATCAACCAAATATCAAAGACTGTACAACTTTGTGTTTTGTTTCACATTTTAAACAAAGATATCTTAATGATTGATTATACATGATATAAGGACATGCTATCATTTCTTATCATTCCAAATTTTTCAAATTCTCATTGGTTAATTACTAGTGGTTTAGAATGGGCTAATTATCTTACTAAAGTAGAAAAGGAGGATCTTCAAGAGAAGATAAGGCTTTCAAGATACATAGAATTATAATTAGATGAATTTATAACCATTGATAACACTTCTTGGGAGTGCATGCATGTTTACACTATTGTAAATCATGTTCATCAGCTTCATTTTCTTACCATTCATAAAGTGAAAGAAAATGCAACTTCTCAAAACCTTTAAGAACCATTCAAGAATAATTTGAAAGAGGTTGGTGGCATGGATAATTTCTCAATTGCAAGAAAGATTATTTATGTAGGGGTAGATGGAGCATTGGTTAAGAAAGGTCAAATAAGTGGCCATTTTGTAAGGCTACAAACTTCTTTTACGCCATATATCATTGGTACTCATTGCATGGCACATAGAATGCATTTGGTATTAAAAATAATGAGAAAATTTACATTAGACTCAAAATTTAAATATATTATTCATGAAAATCCATTTATAATTTTGTATTAGTTCAAAAATATTTTTACAAATTCAATTATTTTTTAAGGTTAAATGAAAGGAAACAAGCTACTTAAAGATTTTGATACTTGATGAATTTCCCTTTATGGATTAGCACATAAAGTATATGCTGAATATTAGTCATTGATGGAAATAATGGAGGAACATGAGCACACAATTGATAAAGCTTCAAATATTTTATTTTGGTTAAGTGATATAGAGACATTATTGAATTTATGAAACTTTTTACCCATATTGGATGAAATGAATTTAATGATAAATAAAGCTCAAGAAATAACAATGTAAATTTAGGAATATTTTAATTTGAGAAAATTAATATGGCTTACCCTTGATAATTTTTATTTAACATAACATTTATTTACAAGGTCAAAGTTCAAGAGTTAGAACTTGATGACAAATATTGAACATAGTGGTAACTATTTTCAATTTAATGAAGATGGATATTTATGTGAAAAAGTGCGAGAATGTAAAATATCTTTACACACTTTTGACATAGTTGGTAAATTTAATAAACTAAAAAAAGTTCCTGTTACAAGAGATTAATTCTTTGAGGTTGTATCCTCTGTAACGTTCACTTTGAAGGAAATTGCAAAATGTCTCTATTGAGAGATTAGAGATTCTTTTGCTCAAGATGAACTACTATAACCCATGGTTGTGGTGTACCCTCACTATTGGAAAAATGATAACTCATCATTTTTTTAGAATAGAAATAAAACCTTGGCTCAACACTTCTGCAAGAGTGTAGAATTGAATGGTGAACAAATTGAAATCATTTTAGATTTGTCAAAGTTAAGTGAGTAGTTTGTTTGATTTGGGATAAAAATGTTATAACAAGTTAAAGTTGTGGATAATTATTTTGAATATTGTTTGACTACTAGACTATGGAATACTTTAAGTTTGAGTGAAATACTACATGATGGTATCACATAATATTTTAATCTTGCTAATTTATGTAAAATAATGATTTTTGGCTCAATGGAAGATGGGAGAATTTTTAGTGCATTGTAATTTTTAAAGTTAAAGTTAAGAAATAAGCTTGAAAATAATTTGTAGACTTCCTTGATGCTCTTTACAACTAGATAAACTATCATCAATTTTCCATTTGATAGATCTCTTACAATTTGGCAATCTACATCTAAAAGATGAAGATTGACTAATAATTCTTCAAATACTTTAATTTTGATGAGAAAGTGCTAATACTTGATTATAAAAACATGTATTTTTGTGTTCTATTTGATTAAGAGAACATGTCTATAATAGTTGTAAACTTTGTTATAGAGATGCATAAGTATAATACGACATTCCTTTGTTATTTTATATGAAGTAGGTGTATTTTTGTGTTGTGTTTGATTAAGAGAACATGTCTATAATAGTTGTAAACTCTATTATAGAGATGTATATGTATATTATGGTGTTCCCTTGTTATTTTATACCAAGTAGGTGTATTTTTGTGTTCTGTTTGATTAAGAAAACATGTCTATAATAGTTTTAATCTCTATTATAAAGATGTATAAGTATATTTTGGTGTTCCCTTGTTATTTTATACCGATTAGGTGTATTTTTATGTTTTGTTTGAATAAGAGAACATGTATGTAATTGTTGTAAACTCTATTATAGTATGTATAAGTATATTATGGTGTTCCCTTGTTATTTTATACCAAGGTGTATTTATGTGTTCTATTTGATTAAGAGAACATGTATATAACAATTATAAACTCTATTATAGAGATGCATAAGTATATTGTGGTGTTCCCTTGTTATTTTATAATAAATAGGTGTATTTTGGTGTTATTTTTTATTAAGAGAACATGTCTATAACAATTATAAACTCTATTATAGATATTCATAAGTATATTATGGTGTTCCTTTGTTATTCTATACCAAGTAGGTGTATTTTTGTGTTCTATTTAATTAAAATAATGTATGCTTATAATAGTTGTAAAATCTATTATAGAGATGCATAAGTATATTATGGTTATTCCTTATTATTTTATACCAAACTTATTTGAGGTATCTATAGTATAATGAACTGATCCAAAACTCAGAAGTCTTGATTGATAAATATCACAATAACATAGAAATAACATAGTAACAATGGATTCTCTGAGAAGAGATGTAGTATCACTCAAATTCGCAATACAAATATATGCTTATCTCTGGGAAGAGATGTCTGTCTTTACATTTTGGGTTACCTCTTCTTTTATACACAATTTGAAGGCATGGGGAGGATGTGTAAGGTCACAAATATCGAGGGAGATGAAGTGGTACGACTTCCAATATTTAAAACAATACATAATTCGAGGAATTACTATTTTTAGAAACTTACTATTTTTAGACAGCACTATTAAAATTGAAAATTGAGGCACTTCCGTTGGGTTTTCGGGGGTAAAACTTCATTTATAGAATCTCAATGCCATTTCACGGTGTTCCCCTCATTCTTAGATTTCCAACGGTTCAAACGGCGAGTCAATTGGAGCTACGGTGCAAAAGTTATGGCTCCCGGAAGTTCTGTCATCAATTGGGGTGGAACTGTCACCCGAATTGTTGCCTAAATTGATGCCTGGATCATGAACTTTAAGTATCTATATTGTAATAACAACTTCGATTCCACCAATAGCTTGCATAAATGACTATAAAAATCAAGAAAACAATCACATATGTATTCGAGCAACTTCCATTAATATCATAGGTGATGTGTTAGACCAACATTAAAGTTTGCCTTGGCCCTTCAAAATGTCGACACCAATTTAGTAAAACATGGGGCAAGATCTCAACCTTGATCCATGTAGCTTTAATTCCATCTGCACTACATTCAATACAAGAAATAAAATATACATTAGGTGTGAGAGTTTAGGATGTGAAGTTATTTATGTCAATAAACTCTTTTAATACTACCTAATTTTTAAAACTTTAAAGTCTTGAAGATGTATCAATTTCAAGTTACAAGTTTATAATTATAGTTTTAGTTATTTATTATTAAGTTTTTTAGTCATTAAAACCATATAAAAGGAAGATAATGTCTATTTTACTTGGTTTTATAAATGTGTTAAGGACCATTTGTAACTTAGGACATAATACTCTTAAGGTAATAATTATATTTTAGTTGGCATAGTTTGTGAATTGAAATAAAAATATAATTGAAAGGCCATTAATGATTATGGAAATGGTTAAGATATTTTGGCAGATGTTATCATTAATTATTATGGATATGGTTAAAACATATGAAATGCAATGTTTTGAGAAAATGTCTTTAAATAAATAATTTTTAGGGAACTTATTGTTATATTTATTCATTTCAAGATAGATGATTGTGTATGAAAAAAAATGCTCTCATTATTCAAAATAAAATAAATACAAATCCATACCGTGTATTTTCAATCACAAGAAAACTAAGTTAGAAATTATTTGTACCTTCATTTCCAGCTTGTCATCCCAATTTGAAAACCACCAAAGCTTTGCTTCTTCCAACATCTTGTATCAATGGATAGAAAATTTGGGAAACTATCACATATGTATTCAAGTAACTTACTTATACTCAAATACATTTGCATCTCTATAACAGAGTTTACAACTATTATAGACATGTTATATTAATCAAACAAAAGAATAAGAGCAATTTTTTGCATGCATAGTCATCTATCTTGATTCTTGAAATGAAAAAATATAATGATAGGTTACCTGAAAAGCACTTATCTAAAGACATTTATTTTCCATCCTCACTTTTCATAGTTGTCTTGCCTTATGGCCCCATAGTCAGTTTATTACTTATACTTTATACTCTAACTTTTTGTCATAATTTATTTATACTTTATTTATTATATCATTTGTTTGGTCTTTACCACTAATTTCCTTTGAGAAATAATGGCATGCAAGATACATATTTTAAACAATTCACAAAGAAAAAAATTAATTATATTATGTGGTTGTTCTTTACCACAATCTTATTTTAAAAAATAAGGAACTCATCTCTAATAAATAATGGCATGCAATATTATTCTATTAAACAAAATGAATAAATGCAATAGAGCCTCATGATCATTTAAATTATATTTCTAACTAACTCAAAAATACCCATTTCACATATTTTGGAACATTTCAACCATATTTATGACTAAATCTAAACATATGTATATAAATTGTAATTTTCCTCAAGAAAATGACTTTGAGTCACTAAGAAAAAGATTGACTCCTAAGCATTTGATCATATCAATTCCCTGTATCCACTTAACAATTTGCATTAGAAAATACAAAAATAAATAAATTATGTTGTATGGTTTATTATTTTCCTTGAAAAGGGAGAAGAAGAAATAGTAATTAGTCATTTTCCATGTTTAAAATGAAGATACAGCCTTTTCTTTTGTTCATAATTTTTTGATTTCCCTCTTTGACAATTTTTTTAATTGTATTTCCATGCTATGAATTTTTTATTTATATTTCCATGTTCAAAATGAAGATACAATTTTTTTTTTTGTGTATGTTATTACTATCCTCTTTCCAATTCATTATTTTTTTGAGATATACTTACACTAAGTCAGATGGAGAGTTGGGGTTAAATTTGATGGAGATAGTCTGTATTAAGATATAGTCTTTTATTCATACATCAATTATTATTTTATATAATAAGGGAGAAGAAATACTTAAGTTGTATTTTGCATTATGATATTTTTTATCATTTTCATTTTACTTTTAATACTGATAATATTTTGTAGGAGTGTGGAGTGGAATCTCTACTAAAATCAATAAGCAAATTTATTCCATTCAATTTTTGTGAAAGACTAGATGGATAATTTTTTTATAACAAGACATGTTTGGATGGAACTTGTAACATTTGTGGTCGATTGCCAAAATTGAAAAATTATATCCATGAGGAGAGTACACATGAATTGGACAATTTAATTGGTTGGTTCTAGTAAATATAAATCTGTGACATATCAATTAAAAGATGGAAAGGATTCTAAAGGTGGAAGTTTGTTATATAACAAATACCTATTTCTAAATCTATGGAAAAATTTAGGGAGGAAAGTGTATATGAGTATGTAATGCACACACATAGAGCTCAATAGGTAGATAAAAAATTCAAGTTAAGTAAGGATACATTCTTGTTTGGCACTATTGTTTTAGTAGTTGATTTTGTAGATAATTACATATTTCAACCACAAAGAGAGGTTCAGTCACAATACTAAAATTTAGTATAGGATTTCCTTTTTGTGCATATAACATTCATACATTCATGAGACACTATAGAGCATGATCACAAAATATTAAGGGAGTACCACTTCTATGTTAGTGATGATCAAACACATTCTTTAGAGTATGTGCAAGGTTATTATTAGATGTTTTATGGTAAGTTGAGTGAAAGGATCATTACTTTCATTAAACATTATATTTGGTCAAATAAATACTTGTCATAATTTAAGAATGCATGGATGTTATACTAGATAAGAAATATGCATGTGACCACTTGTGTAAAACATATTTAGAATTTCATTAAAGTATGCCATGGAAAAAGGGATCATGATGGTGTAGGAGCATGTGTCAAAAGAGCACTTGTAAGAGAGGAGTTGAAGTTAGAAGAAGTCACTAATTTTAGAGATGGAAAAAATATAGTTGAATGGTATAATGAAAATATGGGCCATGGTGCTCAATAAAAGTCCATCATTCATAGATATTTATAGCTTATGGAGGATGAAAAATTAACAAGGTATGAATAATATATGATAGTAATAGGATTGAGTGAGTTACACTAATATCATAGATCAAATAGATGTTATTGGATGGTTCATACATGGCACATGGCATGATTTTGTTTGGCATGCATTGAATTTGTTTGGAACAAGTGCAAGCCATAACAATGGGTGGATTAATGGAGTTGTAAGCCTATAGTTCTAATTCAAACTTATCAAGGTCTACCATCATTACAAATTACAAAGCTAACATCATGACATGACTTTGACCATGTATATCATTTAGTGAAACTAGGTACATCCATATATTTAACATGTGTTTCATACATGTACTAAATTTGGTGAATATATAAGTAGATCATGTTTTATTCTATGATGTAGGGCATGTTTATGTCATGTTTTCATTTTATTGGATGAGGTACAGGAAGAAAGAATAAGTATACCTTTACCATGCTCAAAATGAAGATAAAAAACAATTAAGAATTTTATTATCTTAATGAATAAGGTATTTTTTAAATTAAAATAAAAAATTATTTTATTATCTTAATGAATTAGGGTTGTTTAAAATTAAAATACAAATCAAATAGAAATTGAGTGAAATAGTTTTTGGAATCTATTTTTCTTATAACAATATATATAATGTCACCAAAACATATTTACATGGGTGGAAAATTAATTCAATATCAATTTAGATTCAAAACAAAATAACCAATATTTGTTTTGTTGCTACAATTTGGAAGTTCATGTCATGATTACAAATATAGACATAAGATGACTTATATAATGAGTAGTAAATGAAGTTCATCTTATATATTGAGTTAAACAACTCAGATATTTTTTTAAGTATGTATTAATTTTGTAGATATTTATTTTCCAAATGAGTTTTAATGTTCATATTGTTTATCTACTAATTTCAATATGTATCTCACACAGTCATGATACGAATGGAAACATAAATATATATGTCAACATAAAAAAACCTATTACACTAACATTATGTTTTAATAAGTATTGTACATTTAAGTAGAAATAAATTTTGTTAAGGACGAGTTTTATTTTATTTTATTGTGTTGTAATAATTTTAAGCAAATACTATAAATTTATATTACTTTTGTATGTAATGGATGTCGATGTTGCAAATAATTCACAAAATAATGATATACAACATTATAAAACATCACAACCTATAAGAAGATGAACGGAAAGTAATGATTTAGAATTAGATTTAACATCATAACCTAAAAGAGAAGAAATGCAAGATTCAAAAATAGAAAGAGAACAAAATATAACTAATCCCAATCAAATGCTTAGGAGAGATTTGAATACTTTTCAAATTATGTTTTGACATGGTATAGGAAATTTTCATTGGAAAGAATGTTTATCGAATACCTAAAGGCCCAGTATGGAATATATGTTTAGAATAAAAATGTCATCAACTTTCAATGTCAAATGACATGGATCCTAAGTCACAAGTACCAAAGATTAAAAACTTAGCACAAGTTGAGGAAATGTTAATATCCTATGTCAAACCAATCATAAAAGTGACACATTACTGGATGTTAATATAAATATAAAGGACATAAAATAAGTTTTACCCAATAAGTAAAATAAATAACTAAGGTTTTGCCACATAGAATAAAATATTTGTCTATGATTATAGTTAAGAGGAAGGATCAATGTGGAACAAATTAAAAATTTATTATCAATATATAGTGGGTATGTAAGGCACTTAAATAAAAAATAAAACATGCAAATATATATTAATATGTTTATATTGATAAAAATGCTCATTGTGAACTTTTACTGAACTATGATGAAAACATCCTTAGATAGTTGAACTTTGTCTACATGAAGTATAATTATACTACAAATGAAGTCATATTTATAGGTCCAGTGACTTAGATGGATGACGAAAATATAATTAATCTTATGATATCAATAGTCTCCAAACCAAAAAATTACCAAAGAGATATGGAATTAATCCATGCATGAGTAAATAACCCTAATGTAGATCTTTGAACATTGATTGATTAGCCAAGAATTACAACATCTCCTACTAATGAATATGTTAGATTAGGCTTACTTGATATGGCATCTTAAAAATTTATTTTTGATGGAAGATGTGAATGTATAGAACCATGGTTGAGATGAGTACATCTTCATGAAAATTTTAAACATCTTCTTTGACATAGGGATCACAATGATAGCTAACACCCATGATTTAGATATTACATGATGAACATGATCATGAAACATTGGCCAAATAAACTTTAGTAGTGTTTAGGAAAAATAGACTCAAAGATATGTTAGTCACCATCAATGAGTTATGTGAGTAGATGGACAATGTGCCCCAACCCCATTTAGTTGATCATTTGATGTGGTTTAGAACCACCTTGAGCAGTATAAGCTATTATTGGACAAAACTTTCTTGGTGAATTAATTGACATGCTAAATCAACTTGGGTTACCTAACAATTTATTCTCTCTAAGTACAATTGATATGTATTAGCCTAATTTAAGTGCACTATTGCCAAGAACAAAACCAAAAAATCCACGAGAGGCCCAAAATTGGAGAAGACAAAATATTATTGATTATCCTCATAAACACATACAATTTTTGTAAGGAGTTATTACAAAAATAAATGAAAGTAAAATATTATTAGTTTATATATTAATGACAACATATAGGTTTATCACATGTTCATAGATTCATGTGGTTAGACAAAGTACTAAATACAAACAACCTTGATTAGACAAATGATCATGAACAAAAAATTGATAACAAATACTTCAATTCCATTCTTCATGTATGGAATCTTTGAGAAGATCCACATCAATAAAATATATAGAATTGTATGTTTCAATTCTATCCAAATATATGTTTTATATAATTCTTTTTATTTTGTCAATGTAACTAATAAATTGTTATATATTATGAATTTTAGGCATTACAAATTTTTTCTCAACATCCATGTCTTCAAAATACAAGAAAAATTACATAGGTAGATATGGAGCATGATTATGAAGAGCTAATGAATTATGTATAATGACATACAATGTTAAGGGAGGGTACCTATCTATATAATAAATGAGTAATAATGGTTTGTAGGTAATATGTTTAATCATTTAAATAGTTATATATATATATATATATATATATATATATATATATATATATATATATATATATATATATATATATATATATATATATATAAATTAATATGTGTGCAATAATTAAAAATCAAGTTGTTATTGATTATAGTTATAATGCACCATAACCATTGAATATTAATGGATATAAACTATACCAAGACTTAGAGAAAAGAGATAAATTTTTTTAATCTACAAGAAATGATGAGTAAGTACATATAATCGCTACATACTATAGTTTTGGAGATAAAACTTAATTTGAAAACCCATTCTTTCTAAACATGTTATAGTTAAGTATGCAATGGAAGCATAGAAGATCTCTACAAATTATCATCAAATGTTGATGCAACATACATACATTAAAAATTTAGATGAATTAGCAACAAGAAAATATATAAGACTTTTAACTAAAACAATTGTTGAACAAGACATTGGGACTCAAGAAACATGTCACATGTTGTTGGGGATTCTATTAGTAGAGAGCAGTAGAGTAGTTATAAATCTTAATGAAATGAGATTCCTTGGAAATAGATTGATACAAAAAATAGACTCTCAACTTTGTCAACCATTTCCTTAGAATGAAGATGTGTTTTAGAGGTATATTTAGGATTTTAGTTGGATATTTGGCACAAATACCTCATATTAGTGGTAGACCATGATAAAATAGTAATAGATGTGAAAAAATATTATGGGAAGTATTCAAATAGGTTGTTTCTTTGGATAAGATATTTAGAAAATAATTAGAAACTCAGGACCAATAAATGTTTCCTCGACTTCTCACAAATATGAGAGATGTAAATCTAACAATTGATGATTGAAAATTATTGGTGACAAGAAACAATGTTAGAATTAGGGTAAAGTTTAGAGGCTATTTATAGCCAAAAGGCTATAAGTAGGTTTTTTCAATTTTGAAAATGGCTAGGTTTACAAAAATATAAATAGGTCAAATAGCCTTGATTTTAGACAATTTCAGAGTTTGGAACACATATTCACCTTATGGATTATACTAAATCCTATTTTTGGACATAGAATCATCAGAATTACCATACATATATGGATCTAATTTCTAATAAATTATACAGGACATGTATAGGTTAGTCTAGAATCACCAGGTATGTGTATGTATATATGTATTTATATAATAAGGACCACCTTGGTCATAATAAACTTAAGTTAATAATTATATTTATTTTATAAAAATGTTTTGAATAGTATTTGGTGCCACATGCTCTTACTTCTATATGGTTTTAATAACTAAAAAACTTAAAAATAAATAATTTTCAAACCTAATTTTTATTTTATTTCTAGCATTGAATGTGGTTTACGTGGAATTAAAGCTATGGGGATTGAGATTTAGATCTTTTCCCATTTATTAGTGAATTGGCACTGGTATATTGAAAGGCCCAAGGTAAAATTTAATTTTGGTCCAACACGACACCCATGTGATTAATGTAAGTTGATTGAATACATATGTGATAGTTTTTCAATTTTTATTATCATTTATTCAAGCTATTGGGACAAGTGACAATATGGTAGTCAAAATATTAGGATGAAAGGTTAGAAATAAATGTGCAAATGATTTTTAAGTTGGTTTTCTTGTGATTTCAACTGCAAGGTATGGATTTATGTTTCTTTGTTCTAAAAAATAAGAGAAATTATTTTCAAAGAAAGTCATCTATCTTGAAATTAATAAATATAATGATAAGCTTCTTGAAAAACATTTATTTAAATATATTTATTGACATTTTCTCAAATTTTCTAGTCATTGATGCAAGTTATTGGTAGAAGCAAAGCTCTATTAGTTGAAATATTAAGAGGCAAGGTTGGAAATGAAGGTGCAAATAATTTCTAAGCTGGTTTCCTTATAACAAGGTATGGATTTGTGTTTGTTTTGTTCTAAATACTAAGAGTAGTTATTTTCATGCATATTCATCTATATTAAAATTAATAAATATAATGTTAATTTCCATGAAAAACATTCCCTTATAGATATTTATTGATGGTTTCTTGAATTTTATAGTCATTGATGCAAGATATTAGTGGAAGCAAAACACTAGTAGTCAAAAAATTGGGATGAAGTGTAGATAATTTCTAAGCTAGTTTTCTTGTGATTGTAACTACAATGTCTCGATTTGTGTTTATTTTGTTTTGAAGACTAAGAGTAGTTATTTGCATGCATATTCATTTGTCTTCAAATGAATAAATATAATGATAAGTTCCTTGAAAAGTATTTCTTTAAATATATTTGATCAAAACACTATGCAAGTTGGTTTTCTTAAAAATTTCATGTATATCTGCAAAACTTTTCCTTAAACTCAAAATATATGAAATGGGTATTTTTGGGTTAGTCAAAAATATGGTTGAAATGATCTTAAGGATATGTTGTGTTTACTCATTTTTTTCTTTGTGCATTCTTGAAAATAAGTATCTTGCATGCCATTATTTATTAGAGGAAATCAGTTTCTTGTTTGTTTAAAAGGAGTATTTCTTAGAGGAAATCAATTTATTCTTTTTAAAAAATAATTATGTGATAAAGACCAACCAAATAGTATAATAAATAGAGTATATCAAAAATTGTGACAAAAAATCAGAGTATAAAGTATAAATAATAAACCAACTATGGGGCCATAAGGAAAGACAACTTTGAAAAGCGAGGATGTCAAACAAATATCTTTACATAACTACATTTTAAATAAATTATCATTATATTTATCCATTTAAAGAATCAAGATAGACTATTGTGCATGCAAACAACTACTCTCAGTCTTCTATTTGATTAAGAGAACGTGTATATAATAGTTTTAAAGTCTATTATAGAGATGAATATGCATTTGAACATATGTTGTTTGAAACATATGTGATGGTTTCTTGATTTTTATATTCATTAAAATGAATAAATATAATGATAAGATCTGTAAAAAGTATTCATTTAAAGATATTTTCTCAAAACACTATGTATGTTGGTTTTATTAAAAATTTTGTGCATATCTACAAATCTTTTCCTTAAACTCAAAATCTATGAAATGGGAATTTTTGGGTTAGTCATAAATATTGTTGAAATGATCATGAGCCTTTGTTGTGTTTATTAATTTTGTTTTTTTTACATTGTTTAAAGTAAGTATATTGCATGCCATTATTTCTCAGAGGAAATCAATTTCTTGTTTGTTTAAAAGGAGTATTTCTCAAAGAAAATTAGTTTCTTGTTTTTTTAAAATTAGTATGTGGTAAAGACCTACTAGATAATATAATAAACTAAGTATAGCAAAAATTATGACAAAAAATTAAAATATAGAGTATAAATAATAAATCAGATATGGGGCCATAAGGCAAGACAACTATGAAAAGAGAGGATGACATAAATAATTTTTTTTGAGTACACATAGTAAGATCATGTGCAATACTTAGTATAAATTATTAAATACTAATCTAGGATTGACTATTAAATTATGATATTTGACATTAAACTATGAGTATGCTAGTTATTTTAGTTTCTCTTAGTTATAATAGTGATTATATTTTCCTTTTCATTGTTTTGTTTTCATTGATAAAACACTTTTATATAATTAAAAATCTTTGCTTCAAAATATTGCCTCTTCTATAGCCTTTACTCTATTGGATAGGCTAGATTATATTATTTGAAATCTAATTCACATATACATATATTTGATAATTGAGATATTTAACTAGTGCATCATTCATTATTGTCTCTAAAATTTATAAAAATCCTTATGCACATCTTAGAAACATTTATTTCTTCATAAAATCACTATTATTCTACAACCATAAAATTATGATCAAAGGTGCATCAAAATAGTCACTAAGAAATTGTAGCATGTCCTTATAAATATATTTGGCACTTATTTATATGTTTTAAATTTGTGAGTTATGGTTTGGTTCAAGTTTTAATCTATAAATTTATAGATTGTGTTCTATTTTTGATATAATTTTAAAATGGATGTTTTTGAAGTTCATTTTTTAGCATTTTATAAATAAAAAGTTGGTATCATTTCTTTTTTTAGTTTCCAAATTTCAAACAAAGTTAATTTAAGAAGTGGAATAGTAATTTCATCCTTGAAGGTAGTTCTTTACATTGGTGATTCATAAAGTTTGCATTGAATTTTTTTTTTTACTTTTAAAATGTCTACTCCAAGTTCGAGTGATAGGAAATTAACAAGGGTCTAATTGATTGAACATACATTCTTTTCATATTTTAATAAACATTAAAAAGAACAAATTTTAAAAATAAATAATAGTTTAGAAAATCAACTAGAACCGAACATTCTTTGATATTAATTTAAAGCATAAATGATGTTTTAGACATCTCCCATGAGTGTTAGTAACACTTTCAACATCTTATTCTTATTAGTACCATTTTTTTAGGTAAGGTCACTATCACTTTTGGGTGCACATTTATAGCATCATATCTAGTCAAAAATTGTCACTAAAAATTGCATTATAATAGATACGCCTATAAAACTTGCATGTTCCCCTTTCGTTAGTTTGAAAATAAATAACCAATATTTGTTTTATTTCTATGACTTACAATCTCATGTAATGATTACACATATAGACATTAGAATGGATTATATAATGAGGAGTAAACAAATTTCATGTTACATAACTTTTTAGTTAAATAACTTAGATATTATTTTCTAAACATGTTTTAATTTTGTAGATATTTATTTTCTTAATGTGTTTCAATGTTCATTATGTCTATCTACTGAATTTTATGTATCTCACGGAGCCATGATATGAATGGTGATATGAATATCTATGTCAACATAAAAAACCTATTGGGCCAACTTTATGTTTTAATAAGTATTGTATATTTAAGTAGAAATATGTTTTATTAAGGATGAGTTTTTTTAAAAAAAATTGTGTTGTAATAATTTAAAAAAAATCTTATATATTTATATTATTTTTATATGTAATGGATGCCAATGCTGCAAATAATTCTCAAAATAATGATATACAAGAGAAAATAATGTTGCATCTTATAAGAGTAAGATGAATGGAAAATAATAATTTAGAATAAGAGTCAATGTTGCAACTTAGATGAAGAAGACAAATGCAAGATTCAGAAATCAAAAGAGAACAAAATATAACTAATCCCAATAGAATGCTTGGGAGAGATTTAAACACCTTTCAAATGATTTTTTGATATGTCCTAGGAAAGTTACATTGGATTTAATGCTTCTCAAACTCATGAAGGCATTGTATACAAAATATGTTGACTAGAAAAAGGTCGTCATCAAATTTCAACATCAAACAACATGGATCCTAAACCACAAGTATCAAAACTTGAAAACTTAGCACAGGTTGAGAAAATGTTAAAGTCAACCCAATCCTAAAAGTGACACATGTAAATAGAGGTCAATATAAATATAAATGACATATAGTAAATTTTACACAAGAAGTAAAAGAAATATCTAAGGTTTTAACACATCGAATAAAAGATTTGTTGATGATTATGTTTTGGATGAGGGATCAATGTGGAATAAATAACATGTTTACTATTAATATAGAGTGGGTATATAAGGCACTTAAATACAAGATCAAACATGAAAAGTTATATTCATATTTTTAGATTGATGAAATTCACTTAGTGAACTTCTACCCAACTCTGATGAAAACATATTTAAGTAGTTGAAATCCATCCACATATCGTTTGATTATGATGCAAATTAAGTTGTATTTATAGGTCCATCAATGGATATGGATGAAGAAAATATCATTAATTATATGACATCAATTATCTTCAAACCACCAAATTCCCAAATAAAGATGAAATTAATCCATGCATGGGTAAATAACCCTAATGTAGATCCTAAAACACTAACTGATTAGCTGAGGATGGGAATATCTCCTACCAATGAGTATGTTGCATTAGGCTTACTTCATATGAAATTTCCAACATTATTTATTAATGGATGATGTGGTGGGGTAGAACCAGAGTTGAGATGATTATTTTGTATTTTAATTTGGATGATGTAGTATTTTAAATTCTCTTTAAAATAAGTTAGGGAAACATCTCTTGTGGATAAGTTTCATTGTCATGAAAGGTCGACATTCCTCTGGTTTACAATTAGGGTCAAAATTATCTTCACTTTCTTTTCCACAAAGTTTTTTTTTCTTGTATTTTATGGAATGATGTGGGATTTAGATCCTAAGAGGTGGACATTGACTCCTAAGCATCTAATTGCTAATAATGTTTTAAATGATATGTTGTGGACATAACCCTAAACATATTTATATCATATGACAATAAGGAAAAGACTTTGTGTCAAAGAGAAAAAGACTAATTCCTAAGTATATGATCATATCAATTTCATGTATCCACTTAACACTTTTAACATCAGAAAATAAAAAAAATAATAAATTACATTATACGGGTTATAATTTTCCTTGAAGAGGGAGAAGAAATATTAAGCAGTCCTTTGCCATGTTCAAAATGAAGATCCAATCTTTTTATTTGTACATGTTATTACTATGGTATTTTGCGTTCATTTTCCATATTTAAAATGAAGATACAAAATGATTAAATTTTTTATTATCTTAATGAATAAGGTATTTTTTAAATTAAAACACAAAATGATTCTATTATATTAATGAATCAGGGTTTTTAAAATTAAAAAAAACAAAAAAAACAAATAGAAATTGAGAGAAATAGTTTTTAAAATCTAATTTTCTTATAATAATATATAGAATGTCACCAAAACATATTTACTTGGGTAGAAAATTAATTCAATATCGATTTAGATTCAAAAAAGAAAACAATCTTTATTTTGTTGTTATGATTTAGAACCTGAGAGGAGGGATTTAATTCTTAATCATCCAAGCACTGATAAAGTTTTAAACACATGTTGTGGATGGAACTCTAAACATATGTATATCATATGACCCAAAAAAAAGACTTTGAGTTACTCAGAAAAAGATTGAATCCTAAGCACCTTAACACTTTATATCAATTCAATTCTTTGTAGCCACTTAACACTATCCAATCATATAAATTACTTTCATTGGTGAGGGAGGAGAAGAAAGACTTAGCAGTACTTTACCATGTTCAAATTGTAGATACAACATTTTTATTTGCATGGGTCATAATGCCATCTTTCACTTCATTTTTCATGTTTAAAATGAAGATACAAAATGATTAAGAATTTTATTATCTTAATGAATAAGGTATTTTTTAATTTAAAATACAAAATAATTTTATTATCTTAATGAATCAGGGTTTTATCTATTAAAATATACACCAAATAGAAATTGAGAGAAATAGTTTTTGAAACTTAATTTTCTTATAATAATATATAGAATGTGACCAAAACATATTTATTTGGGTGGAAAACTAATTCAATATTTATTTTGTTGTTACGATTTGGAAGCTCATGTCATGATTACAAATATAGACATAAGAATGCCTTATATAATGAGGAGTAAATGAAGTTCATTTTATATATTGAGTTAAATAACTTAGATATTATTTTGCAAACATGTATTAATTTTATTGATATTTATTTTCCCAATGTATTAAAAAAATTTGTAGATACTTATTTTCCCAATGTGTTTTAATGTTTGTAATATTTATCTACTAATTTCATTACATATCTCACATAGTCATGATATGAATGGAAACATAAATATATATGTCAACATAAAAAACTATTGGACCAATATTATGTTTTAATAAGTATTGTATGTTTAATTAGAAATATATTTTATTAATCACGAGTTTTATTTTATTTTATCATGTTGTAATAATTTTAAGCAAATCATATATATTTATATCACTTTTGTATACAATGGATGTCGATGTTGCAAAGAATGCACAAAATAATGATATAAAAGACTAGACAACATCGTAACCTAGAAGAAGATGAATGGAAAATAATGACTTAGAATTAGATTCAACATCACAATCTAAAAGAAGAAGACAAATACAAGATTCAAAAACTGAAAGAGAATTAAGTATAATTAATCCCAATGGAATGCTTGTGAGAGACTTGAATACTTTTAAAATGGATTTTTTGACATGGTGTAGGAAATTAACATTGGAATGAATGTTTCTCGAATAGCTGAAGGCCTAGTATGCAATACATGTTGAGAATAAAAATGTCATCATCAACTTTCAATGTCAAATGACATGGATCCTTAGTCATAAGTCCAAAACTTGAAAAATTAGCATATGTTGAGGAAAATTTAATACACTGTGTCAACCCAACCCAACAAGTGACACACATTACTAGAAGATAATACAAATATAAAGGAAATATAATAATGTTTACACAAAAAGTAAAAGAAATATCTAAGATTTTGCCACATTGAATAAAGATTTGTCAATGATTATAGTTCATAGGAGGGATCAATGTGGAATAAATCAAAACTTTACTGTTAGTATAGAGTGGGTATATAAGGCACTTAAATACAAAATAAAACATGAAAATATCTATTCACATGTTTATATTGATGAAATATTAATGAAATTCTATTGAATGCTGATGAAAATGTCTTTAAATGGTTGAACTTTATCCACATGGAGTTTAATTATGCTACACATGAAATTGTATTTATAAGTCCAGTGATGGAGATAGATGAAGGAAATGTAATTAATCACTTGACATCAATGGTATCCAAACCACCAAAATCCCAAATATAATTGAAATTAATCCATGCATGGGTAAATAACCCTAATGTGAATTTTGGAACATAGATTAACTAGATAATGATTGGAACTTCTCCTACCAATGAATATATCACATTAGGCTTACTTGATATGGAATTTCCAACATTTATTATTTATGGAAGATGCAATTGGATAGAACCATGGTCATGATAAGCACATCTTCATGAAAATTTTAAACATCTATTTTAATTTCGGGATAACCATTTTGGCTGACACCCATGATTTAGATATTACATGATGAACATGATCATGGAACATTATGCAAATAATTATTCGGTAGTGTTTATGAAAAATTGCCTTCAAAATATGACAATCACCATCAATGAGTTGCATGAGCATATGGACAATGTGCCCCATTACCATTTAGTTGATTATTTTATGTGGTTTGGAACCACCTTAAGGGGTGTAAGGTCTTATTGGACAAAAGATTAATGGTGAATTAATTGACATCCTACATCAAACTGGGTTACCTAACATTTTATTCCCTCTAAGTATAGTTGATATGCATTAGCCTGATTTACATACACTAATGTTAAGAACAAAACCAAAAAAATAATGAGAATCCCAAAATTGGTAAAGACAACATTATTGATTATCCTCATATAGTGGCACACTACATGCACTTGAAATATACAATTTTATGTAAGGAGTTATTAAAAAAGAAATGAAAGTATAATATTATTGGTTTATATATGAATGATAACATAGATGTTTACCATGTGCATAGATTCTTATGGTTAGACAAAGCACCAAATATGGACAACCTTGAATGGACAAATGATCATGAATGGAAAATTGCTAAGAAATACTTCAAATCCATTGTTAACACATGGAATCCTTGAGAATATCTACACCAATACAATATATAGAATTGTATGTTATCAATTCTACCCAAATCTATGTTTTATACAATTTTTTTTATGTAAATAGTAAATTCTTATATATTATGAATTTTAGGCATTTCAAAATTTTGCTCACCATTCATGTCTTATAAATACAAGACAACTTACACATGTAGATATGGAGCATGACTATGAAGAGCTACTCAATTGTGTATACAGACATACTATGTGTAGATAGGGCACCTACCTCTGTAATAAATGAGTAATAATGGTTTATAGGTAATATGTTCAATCATTTAAATAGTTATATAGATATTATAAAGAATATGTGTGTAATAACTAAAAATCAAGTTGTTATTTATTATAGCTATAAGGCACAACAACCATTGAATATTAAGGGATTAAAACTATACCAAGACTGAAAGACAAAAGATAAAAAAATTGAATCTACAAAAAATGATGAGTAAATACATACAATCACTACATACTACAACTATGGAGATAAAATTAGATTGGAAACCCATTATTTGTAACATGTTATAGTCTAGTATGCAATAAAAGCGGAGATCTCTAAAAATTATCATCAAATGTTGATGTAACTCACAAACATTGAAAACCTAGATGAATTAGCAACAAGAGCATATATAAGAATTTTAACTAAAAAAATTGTTTAAAGAGATATTAAGACACAAGAAGCATGTCACATATTATGGGGGCTTCTATTAGTAGAGAGTATTAGAGTATTTGTAAATTTGAATTAAATGAGCTTCATTGGAAAAAATTCTCTACAAAACATAGAATTTCAACTTTGTCAAGCATTTCCTGAGAATGCAAATGTGTTTTAGAGGTATATCTATGATTTTTAGTTGGAGATTTGGGGAAAATACCTCATATTAGTCATAGGCCACCATACAATAGTAATAGACGTGAAAAACTATTCTGTGAAGAATTCAAAGAGGTTGTTACTTTAGATAAGATATTTAGAAAATAATGATGTAGGGGCATCAGAAAAATATCAATGGAATATGTGAATGAATTTATTTGTAATGTGATAGTGTTTTAAGAGGCCTTAATGATTTATTTAAAGTTAATAACAAGCTTTCAATACTTCCATTGTACAAAAAATAGGTTGCGTTAGTATACAAAATAGATTGAGTTAGTATAGTTTGATTTACCTCCAAAATGAAGATTTAGATACTTGAATAATGTAATAAGCCCTTCTCAAGGGCATAAACCTATGTAAACACTTCATCACCTTATATATATAGGTGAAATTCTATGTTAAAGACTTATTCTATGATGGAGAGCTAAGTGGAGACTATCTTAGATGAAAAACCAAGTTAAGTATGTTATCACGTCTTAAAATAGATAAGAGATAAGTTAGAACAATGTAGATAAGAGTTTAATAAAAGTAAGTAAATATGTATATAGTTCAAGGTAGGCAATATTGGTACATAGATGAGGATTTGTAGATGAGTGGTAGAGGTTATTACTAGAAGAATGGTAGTACTTTTGTATGTAGACAAAGGTCTGCAAAATTATAAGAACATTTCAATAAAATAAATATGTGCCTTTTTATTTTCAATAGCTTCCTAGATATATAAGTTAATGATGATGATTACTCTTAATTATAATCAATGATATTGTGATGATGGATAATATATAAACTTGAGGAGCCAAATTGGAGAATGAGGTTAGTCTTCACTAAATTCTATGGAGTGCTCTCTACCAGCTTCAATTTGGTAAGGGATATTATTGTCCATTTCATGTATAACTATCTCTTGAATAAATATCTATGTTGAACATGTTAAAGTTGTCATGATTTTATAAAATCCTATGAAAGTTAAATTATTTCGTGGTAGAGCTCATAATAGTAAAAAAATAAATAAAGGCATATTAGCTGGTTGATGCATGAATGGATAATACAAATGATTGATTGTCATTATGGTGAGATAAAATTCCATTATAAGTCCATCTAAAATCTATAAGAAGTTTCCAAACTCTAGGAGAAATGATAGAAGAAGTTTATGAATGATTTCCAAATGCTAAGTTTGAGGTTAAAAGTCTTATAGAAAAAGGAAAAGTGGACTGTGTATTGACATTTCTATGGATGTACATAAAAAAAAATAGTCACAGAACATGAACTTCATTTTGGTTCAAAACTTTGAGTGAATGATTATTATTGTCCTTGGAAGATATTGAAAGAGTTGTTGAAAGCATATATTTATGAAGACTCTTTGCCTGTAGATTTCCATCTAATGGAATAGTCAACAATTTAGGTATGTGCATGTATTTTATAGATTGGTCATTAACCAAAATTGATAAAACATGAGGAACTCAGTTTGAGCGTTTATTATGCTTTTCAAATTGTTGATTACTAAAAACATAAAGATGGCTAGGTATAAGAAAGACATATATATTCAAAATCATGCTCAAGTCTATTTAAGATAAATGCTTGTGAATGATGAATGTGAAACGTTGGTGGATTATACATGAAAATTTGTATTGATCACTGAGTTATTTGTGGGTTACCGTGAAGTAATAATCAGAATCAAGGTATGTTTGGTAAAATAACCATATCATGAGATTTACCAAACACAAAATGTTTATATTTTTATAGAAAAGGAGTATATGAATTATGAATCCAATGAGTCTATTTAGAGGTTCATTGGTTG
Source organism: Torreya grandis (assembly GCA_037957365.1). Lineage (NCBI taxonomy): Eukaryota > Viridiplantae > Streptophyta > Pinopsida > Cupressales > Taxaceae > Torreya > Torreya grandis. Next base: position 347,419 of record JARHVA010003987.1, on the reverse strand, counting down.
TATATCGAGAAAGATATCACCAAAATATAGTCAGATAGTAAGATTTTTTTTGTAGAAACGTCTGAGTATAATAACAATGTTATTACAATCATAATTTGAGTTGGGTAAGTAAGACATAATTATATATTAAGTTTTCATGAATTTCCAAGGAGTCTGTATGAAGGTGTATTAATCCTAAAAAAAATTGATATAAAAATCTTGTTCAAAAATGGAAAATAGAGTTATCTCCTTTTCAAAATACATAGTTTCTTATGACAAGTAAAGAGATAGATTATGAGATTGAAATAATAAGATATTTGTAAATGTGATCAATAAGATAGTGAAGACCATATCCAATCAAGGTTACTGGCTTAATAAGTATAAGAGGGGATGTATTGTTTAAATAAGTCTTATGAGAAATTGATTGAATAACTTATAAAGAGTGAATCATAAGTAGTAGAGATTAAAATAGAAGTCAATAAGTCTTGAAAGACCAATCTCAATTTGAAATTTATTTCTTCAAGAAATAATCATTTATAAGTAACATGTGGCTATTCTATATTTTATAAAGAAAGGTTTTTGGAAGGGTAAATGTTTCGTAATTGTAAACTAAGAAGGTAAATAGATGTGTATTATGGGAAGGTGTAGATTAAATAGTGAGATTGTCATCAAATAAGGATAAAGAGAGGACCACTAAAAGTTTCACCAACTTCTCACAAATATGAGAGATGAAAATCTAACAATTGATGATTAGAAGATATTGGTGATAAGAAACAATGTTGGAATCATGGAAAATTTTAGAGGCTATTTATAGCCAAAAGATTATAAGTAGGTTTTTTAATTTTGAAATTGGATATATATATATATATATATATATATATATATATATAGGTCAAACAACCTCAATTATATACAATTTCATAATTAGGGACACATATTCACCTTATAGATTATACTTGATCCTATGTTATAATATAGATTCACCAGAATTATTATACATGTATGGGTCTAATTTGTTAACAAATTATATGAGACATGTATAGGCGAGTCTGGAATTTATAGGCATATATGTATGTATGTATGTAATAAGGATCACCTAGGACACAATAAACTTAAGGTAATAATTATATTTATTCTATGAAAATGTTTTGAATATTATTTAGCACTACATGTTCTTCTTTCTATATGGTTTAAATAGCTAGAAAACTTAATAATAAATAATTTTCAAATCTGATGTTTATTTTATTTCTATCATTGAATGTGGTGCAGGTGGAATTAAAGCTATGGGGATTGGGGTTTAGATATTGTCCTATTTTTTAGTGAATTCATATTAACATATTGAGGGACCCAAGGTAAAATTTATTTTTGGTCCAACACGTCACCTTTAGGATTAATGTAAGTTGCTTGAATACATATGTGATGGTTTCTTAAATTTTATTGTCATTTATGTAAATTATTGGTGGAAGTGAAACTCTAGTAATTAGAATATTAGGATGAGAGGTTGAAAATGAAGGTGCAACCAATTTATAATCTAGTTTTATTTTGATTGCAACTGCAAGGTATGGATTTGTGTTTCTTTTTTTCTAAAAATTGAGATCATTTATTTACAAACATATTAATCTATCTTGAAATGAATAAATATAATGATAAGTTCCTTAAAAACACTTATTTAAATATATTTACTAATGGTTTCTTGATTTTTCTAGTCATTGATGCAAGCTATTGGTGGAAGCAAAGCTCTGGTAGTCTAAATATTGGGATGAGAGGTTTGAAAAGAAGGTGAAGATTATTCTATGTTGGTTTCTTTGTGATTGCAGCTATAAGGTATGAATTTGTTTGTTTTTTGTTATTAATACTGATAGTATTTGTTTACATGCTTAGTATTCTATATTGATATGAATAAATATAATGATAAGTTCCCTAAAAGCATTTTTTTAACAATATTTGCTGACGATTTCTCATTTTCATAGTCATTGATACAATATATTGGTGGAAGTGAAGCTCTGGTAGTCGAAAGATTGAGATGAAGTGTAGATAATTTCTAAGTTATTTTCCTTGTGATTGTAACTGCAAGGTATGAATTTGTGTTTATTTTGTTTTGAATATTAAGAGTATTTATATGCATATAAAGTCATTTATCTTGAAATGAATAAATATAATGATAAGTTCCTTCAAGATTATTTGTTTAAAGATATTTTCTCAAAACACTGTACATGTTGATTTTCTTAGAAATTTCATGTATATCTACAAATTTAGATTCAAAATATATGAAATGGGTATTTTTAGGATAGTCAAAAATATGGTTGAAATGATCATGAGGCTCTATTTTGTTTACACATTTTGTTCTTTGTGCATTGTTTATAAGAATTATCTTGCATGCCATAAATTATCATAGGAAATCAATTTTTTGTTTGTTTAAAAGGAGTATTTCTTAGAAAAATTAGTTTATTATTATTTTTAAATAAGTATGTGGTAATACTAACCAAATAATATAATAAATATAGTATAACAAACATTGTGATAAAGAATTAGAGTATGGAGTATAAATAATAAGATAACTATGGGACCATAAGAAAAGATAACTATGAAAAGCGAGGATGACAAGCAAATATATTTACATAAATAATTTCAAGGAACTTATCATTATATTTATTCATGTTGAGAATCAAGATGGATGATAGTGCATGCAAACAACTGCTCCCACTCTTTTGTTTGATCAAGAGAGCGTGTCTATAACAGTTGTAAACTCTATTTTAGAGATGCATATGTATGTAAACATAAGAAAGTTGTTCAAATACATAGGTGACAGTTTCTCAATTTTTTTATTCATTGAAATGAATAAATATAATAATAAGTTCCTTGAAAAACATTTCTTTAAATATATTTTATCAAAACATTATGCATGTTGGTTTTCTTGAAAATTTCATGTATATATGTACACATTTTATTTAAACTCAAAATCTATGAAATGGGTATTTTCGAGTTAGTCAAAAATATTGTTGAAATGATCATGAGGCTTTGTTGAATTTATTTATTTATTTTCTTTGTGCATTGTTCAAAATAAGTATCTTGCATGCCATCATTTCTCAGAGGAAACTGATTTCTAGTTTATTTAAAAGTAGTATGTGATAAAGATCTACCAAATAATATAACAAACTGAGTATAGCCAAAATTGTGACAAAAAAGTCAATGTATAGAGTATAAATAATAAACTGACTGTGGGGCCATAAGGAAAGACAACTATGAAAAAAGAGGATGACATAACTAAAAAAACTTGAGTACACATGGTAAGATCATGTGTAGTACTTAGTATAAATTGAGTACAGACCTGTCAAAAGACTAATCTAAGATTGACCATTAAATTATGATGTTTGACATTGAATTATGAGTATGTTATTTTTGTGTAAGTTTCTCATAGTTATAATAGTGATTATATTTTACTTTTCATTGTTCTAATTTCATTGATAAAACACTCTTATAAAATTAGAAATATTTCCTTCAAGAGATTGCCTCTTTTATAAGCTTTACTCTGTTCAATAGGTTAGATTATATTATTTGAAATATGATTCAAATATACATATATTTGATAATTGAGATATTTAATTAGTGAATCATTCATTATTATTGTTGTTAGAATTTATTAAAATCCCTATGCACATCTTAGAAACATTTGTTTCTTCCTATAATCATTGTCATTATAAAATCATAAAGCTAAAAATCCAAGGTGCATCAAAACAATCATTAAGAAATTGTAGCATGTCCTTATAAATTTATGTTGGCCCCTATTTCCATGTTTTGAATTTCTAAGTGAGTTTTGGTTTGGTTCATGTTTTAATTAATAAATTTATAGGTTGTACTGATTTAGATCCTATCTATGATATCATTTTCAAATGGATCTTTTTGTAGTTCATTTTAACCTTTTTAAAAATTAATTTACTAGTATAATTATTTTTTTACGTGCCAACTTTCAAACTACTAATGCAAAAGTTAATTCAAGAAGTGGAATGCTGATTTCATCCTTGAAGGAAGTATTTTACATTGATGATTCATAAAATTAGCATTGAAAGGTTTTTTATTTTTAAAATGTCTACTCCTAATTCGAGCACTAGGAAATTAACAGGAGGTTCATTGAAAGGATATACCTTGTTTCTATATTTTAATAAACATAAACAAGAACAACCTTTAAAAAGAAATACTAGTTTAGAAAATCAACTAGAGATAAACATTCTTTCTCATGATCAAGATCATGTTTAATATGGTTCTGATCACTTTCAATCAATAGATGCAAGTAACAATAGAATTAATCATGACATCATTGATTTAAGATAATCTAGTTCTGAAAGTGTTGATAATTTAAACTTACAAGTAGTTCATGAAATTTGTCATAGCTCTAAAAAAGGAAGTCACACAAATGGGAAATTTCGAAGAGTTTTAAAGATGAAAGGGTTTCTAAAAATCCTTTCATTGAACCTATTTTTAGTGAAGACACTAATGATTTGCCAAAAAAATGTAGATGTAAGATATGTAGTTTGAAATTGGGGAGGGATAAACGCTTACATGTAAAACTATATACCATAGAGAAGTGTTTGGGGAAAGTGTATGAAAATAAAGTTATAAATGGAGAGGAAAAATTAGTGATATGATGAAGAACAAAAGAATATTTTCTTCATGTTACGTATGTGAGTGAATGCGATGAATACGTAGTAAAACAATAAAATTTTCATGCAAGTGGAAGAAATATTACAACTTTGTTTAGAAAAATGGTGGGAATTAGCCAAATGTCAAAGTCTGTACAACTTTATGTATTTTTTCACATTTCAAAACAAATATCTCTCAATGATTGACTATACAAGATATAAGGGCATGCATCATTTCTTATGTCTCAATTTTTTTTAAATACTCATTGGTTAGTTACTAGTGGTTTAGAATGGGCTAATTGTCTTGCTGAAGTAGAAAAGGTGGATATTCAAGAGAAGATAAGGATTTCAAGATAAATAGAATTATCATTAGATTAACTTAAAGCCATTGATAACACTTCTTGGGCATGCATGCATGTTTACACTATTGAAAATGATGCTCGTTAGCCTCAATCATTCATAAAATAAAAGAAAATGCAACTTCTTAAAACCTTTTAGAACTAGTTAAGAATAATTTGAAAGAGGTTGGTGGCATGGACAATTTATCAATTACAATAAAGATTGTTTATGTAGGGGTAGATGGAGCATCAGTTAAGAAAGGTCAATTAAATGGCCTTTATGTAAGTCTACAAACTTCTTATACACCATATATCATTGATATTCATTGCATGGTACATAGAATGAATTTGAAATTTAAAATTGTGATCAAGTTTACATTAGACTTAAAAGTTGAAGATCTTATTTATGAAATATATTTATAATTTTTTAGAAGTCCAAATATATTTTTATAATTTCAAAATTTTGTTTAAGGTTAAATGCAAGGAAACAATATACTTAAGGATGTTGATACTAGATGAATTTTCCTTTATGGACTAACACATAAAGTATACATAGAATATTATTTATTGATGGGAATAATGGAGGAACATGTCCACACAATGGATAAATCTCCTAATATTTCAATTGGATTAAGTGATATAGAGACACTATTGACCTTATGTAGCTTTATGCCCATGTTAGATGAAATAAATTTAAAGATAAATAAAGCTCAAGAAATAACAATGTACATTCAAGAATATTCTATGTTGAGAAAATTAATAAGGCTTACCCTTGATAATTTTTATTTAACACAACATTTATTTACAAGGGAAAAGTTCAAAATTTGGAACTTGATGACAAATATTGAACACAATGGTAACTATTTGTAGTTTAATGAAGATGGATATTTATGTGAATAAGAGTGAGAATGCAAAATACCTCTACACACTTTTGAAATAGTTGGTCGATAGAATAGACTCAAAAAAAAGTTCTTGTTATAAGAGATTGATTCCTTGAGGTTGTATCTTCTATAAGGCCCACTTTGAAGGAAATAATAAAATGTTTCTATTTAGAAATTACATATCATTTTCCTTGAGATGAACTATTATAATCCATGGTTGTGGTGTACCATCAATATTGGAAAAATGATAGATCATCAGATTTTTAGAATAAAATTAAAACCTTGGCCCAACACTTTTCTAAGAGTGTAGAATTTAATGGTGAACAAATTGAAAGCATTTTAGATTTATCAAAGTTAAGTGAGCAGTCTGTTTGATTTACCATAAAAATGTTAGAACAAGTTAAAGTTGTGGAAAATGATTTTGAATATGGCTCAATTACTAGACTATGGAATACTTTAAGTTTGAGTGAAATACTATGTGATGGTATTACATAATATTTTAATCTTGCTAATTTATGTAAAATAATGCTTTTTGGCTGAGTGGAAGATGAGAGAATTTTTAGTGCATTGTCATTTTTAAAGTTAAAGTTAAGAAATAAGATTGAAAAGAATTTGGAGAATTCCTTGATGATATTTACAACGATAAAATGTCCTCAAATTTCCATTTGATAGAGCTCTTGAAATTTTGTAGTCTACATCTAAAAGAAGAGGATTGACTGAAAAATCTTCAAACACACTACATAGAAAGTTTTGAAGTATTGGATCTGAGTCCAAATTTTTTTGAAGAGAATGAATGTAATAATTATCAAGAACAAAATGAAGAAAATTGGCATGTTGAAATTTAAAGTTTAGGAATTTAAAATATGAGGTTGATTAAGGAAGGATAAAATATTTTGTGATCCCAAATAATTTTCCATGGATTCATGTATCCATATTTCATTATGATAATTAATATTGGGTATTTAATTTTGATGAAAAAGTGATAATACAGGAGTAAACATGTCTATAACATGAGTAAACTCTATTATAGATATGCATAAGTATATTGTAATTTTAACATTATTTCCTCTTAATCATGAATATAACACTAGAAGTTAATTCGTGAATATGATACTAGTTATGTTTAGCTAGTGGTAAATTAATATAATTACGAATTGATTGTATGATTTCTATGGTATGTATGTTGACACATATAACATTATTTCACATATAGTATTACTTTATATGATTTGCTAGTATGGATTTTTGATTCATCAAACCTTGTGCACATTTTGGAGATCACTTGGTCATGGAGACCTATGGGAATAGTGGTGAATTAAGAACATGAATTATAAGAGGTAGGATAGTGTCCTACTTAATCTCACATTTACTTGGGTGTGTTTGAGTTTGGATGTGATAGATGGATTTATCAAATTCAAGATTTGATAGAAGGACTTATCAAATTTAGTTGTATGGCCATATTCATGTATACTATGGAAGGATATTTCATGATTTTATATATGTTGGAAATGTATTATTTCTCATTCCTATTCATTATCATACTTATACGGATCTAAATTTAGTAGTGATAGTATTTACATGTTATACTTATCCAAATCTATGCAGAGTAACGATAGTATTAACATATACACATTATTCTTGCTAGGTTCAATAAACATTATTTATTTAGAATGAGAAATACACTATCTAGATCAGAGAGATGTGTAGAGGAGATATAAGGTTTTGTGGAACTTTCTCTATTCATTTGTTTTAGATTTTATGATGATCTCATTAACTTTTGGAAGACAATAAAAATTTCACTAAAATATGCTTATAGGCTTCTCTTGTTAGTTCTAGACCCCAGGGTGGTCAAGCCACAAACATTCAAAGTAGTGACACTCACAAACCTTATTTAGATAGTAGTGAGATGTCATAGAGTAGGGTCTTGTGGGACCAATACTGTAGAAATAATGCAACATGAAGAAATTACGATGAGTTTTATAGGTAATTTTATATTTATTTGCTTAGTTTGATATTACATATCATGTTATTACTTTTTTAAATAATGTTTTTAATTTAGAATCTATGTTTGAATAGGAGTCATCAAGGATGATGACTAGCTTTAGGAGGGAAGGATGTTACATCATGATTCCTTGCTGTACAAATTTACTAGATTTTCCATGGATATCTATAATTTAAAAATTCAAATTTGGATATTTTTAACTAAGCTTAGACATATAATATTATGATATAGTAGAATATTTCTTAGATACATGATAGTACATGATTACTTCATTATGAGTTAGCTATAGTGTACACATTTAAATTTTAAGTATACCAGTGTGTTGTTTTAGTTATATTTTATGCTATGTGTTTATCATGTAATATGATTTAACTACCTACCTATTGTGAGGTGGACACAAGATAAGTCATCTCTCAAAGTGTGCTGGAGGAAGAGCATCATTAGAGAGGGTGGCTTAGATGAAGATGTTGGAGGTTGATAGAAATATAGTGAGAAATGTGCACACACCATAGTAGTTAGTACATGGTAGAAATGCATTAAAAATAGTTATTACTTACTTTAGAAATTTGGTTTCTATGGTTTTATAGTTAATGTTGAATAGCGTAATGAATTCTTTTTACATAATTAGTATGTTTTGTCATTACTACTCGTAGAAACCTTTATGTTATGAATAAATTTAGAAAATCTAGATTAAAGGTTATCATAGTTGTTATAAATATTTGTGACAATAAGTGATATTAATTAAATTATTTAATTATAGACTTTCTTTGTTTTATTACTGAGATAAATAAAAAAAATTAATAATTTAAATTTTTTTTGGAAAAGACAATAAAACATAAAAGAAAGGAAATGATTAAATTAAGAAAAACACATAAAAGGAATAAAGTAAATAATGAGAAAGAAAAAAAATAGAAAATCAAAAAAAAAAATCTATAAAAAAATAGCTTTAAAACAAAAGGGATATATTTTAAAGAAAGGAATACTCCTTATTATGGGGAATCTTGGAATGTGAAAAAAGGAGCCAAATAAAAAGAAGAGATTAGAGGAGAAGTGGGAGGAAAAAAAGGTGTAGATTAGTTGGTTATATTCAGACACCATCTGTGAGGTAGCCAATGTTATTAACGTGTTACATGAATTTTTTGGGTATGGCAATCTGTAAACTAAAATTTAAAACCTATCATGCTTATGTATTTTGATTGTTGGTTAAGATCTTTTACTATGTTACAAACTGATACATTGAGATAAATAATATTATCATAAATATATACTATAGACAAGAAAAAACAACTTATATAAACAATAACAATTTAAATAGTTATATAGGCAATGATGAGTTTAAGTCATTAAACATTTTAGATGGCATAAGTTACCTAGTTTGCTAGTTTAATTGCCTAGTCACTTCACCCAAATTACTGTATAAATATATGTAAATATTTCTCTTCATAATTATCCATTTTTCCATGTTTTGGCTATGAGAACTTATTAAAACTAATTAAGAGAAAATGTGGAATAAGGAAGGCCATCAATGTTTATAAAATGAAAACACCTCTTAAAACTGGAAGATTAACGATATAACTAGCATACTTGAACTTCAATTAAAAAAATGATAACATATCATTGGGATTGCTGGTCTATTATCCCTATTTTAAATTTTCCCCAAAATTGAGCTTAACTTGGATAGATTTCATTGTGACTTTCATTTGAACCTCATTAAGATTTAAAAATTTATTTGCATGAACAACAAAACTATGGTTGGTGATGTATTAATAATTACATCTAGTTATTAATAAGTATATGAAAAAAGTGAATATATATATATATATATATATATATATATATATATATATATATATATATATATATATGAGTTTGTGGTGAAAATTCCATTCCTTTTTCCTCAAAAAAATTGTCATGAAATCTAGTAGTGATCTATAACCAATTACAATGATCTATATCCAATAACAGATATTTTCATAGAATCTTGTAGTGAACTCTTATAACTGAGAGGAAATTATCTTTAAGTGGACATATTATTAATATACATGCACAAACTATTTTTTTTTAATAAGTCTAAGTCTTTTGAAACATTGATCCTAAGTTTTACATTATATTGTGGAAGATTTTTTCTATGCAATTCTCAATCTGAGATATATGCACCTCATAATTACATGACGGTAATAATATGAAATGTATATATCAAAAGAATATTATTATGTTGAATAATAATATTAATATGTAATATCAAAGAAATATACATACCACTAGTTTTGGAAATGATTTAAGAAATGATTTAATATTGACAAAAGGCTTAGTGATAAATAATGAATCTATGTATCATTTAATTATACATTCTACAAAGTCATTTTGATAATCAATCTGTTAATCTACATGAATTATTATAATATATTAAGAGATCAGTTTATAGTCCAGAGCCTATTATTCAAAGATATGAATGATCCATTTGTTGATTTTTTGTATTGAACATAGGTCTAAGTATATGTAAGCTTAGTGTTGTGAATCACATGGAAAACATATTAATGTGTATCATACATACTTTCTCAGGTCTAATATTATATAAAGGAAAAAGTGGGGGTTATAAATAAAACAAATATGATTCTAGAGTGAATTAAAAGTAAAGTAGCCTTATATCAGTCTGTAATGAAAAGTGTATCATCTGGATCATGAACCTATATTAGAATTTATATGGAATTATAACCATTAGTTTTTTGTTGAGTAGTTGTTCTAAGTTTGGTTGGTAACTAGAAATTATGGTGATGGATTCTATAATAATGATTATGTGAAAATAGATGTTCATAAACTCTAGTTTAAAATTTAGTATAATCCCTATTAGAGGTGAGGAATATTTAATGCTTAGCCCATGCATAATACAATATAATACAATTGATGAGTTATGAATATAACCAAGTTGAAGATTGAATGTAGCTATTTATCTTTTATTTACCAAAGTAATAGGATGACCATGTTTATAATGAATGTACATAGATATAGTTATACATGGGAGTACATGATTTTATCAAGGTGAATAGCTTTAAATAGTTAATAAATATGGATATAAATAGTATTGGTATTTACAGTTGTGGTATTTAACATTTTTATTATAATCTTATATTGTGCCTATATTGCTATTTGACTAATGATATATCCATTGTTGATACAATCACATGAATTATGTATGCAACATAGGTACATAATGTGAATGACTGTGTTAGGTCATATAGTTAAGATTATAGTTAGAGGTATGATTTTTATTTGGTCATCAGGGGTTCGAGGGACCAAAAAACACAACCATATTAAATAGTCTTTTCAAAAATAGAACAAGATGTTTAAGTGAATGTTATAGGAATTTTATGATTTTTATTGATTGATTGACTGAATATTTTGTGTGGTACATGTTATGAGAGTGTTAATATGTAGAAATGTTTGGTTATAAATAGTATATAATGGTGCATCATGAGGCATGCTTATAGATATGTTGCTTTGAATAATGTTAATCAGTTTAAACTCAAGGTATACACATGTGGTATAATCCCATACTTGCTTGATTATCACTACATATGTAGAATCATAAGTTTGGTTATGTGTTTTTGATGTAGTTAGAAACCTATGATAGTATGGGATATCATAGATTAATATAGTATAAATGTATGTTGTACCCAGATGGTATATACTATAATTGTGATGTCTAGACTTACGTCTATGCTTGATTGATTTGATGTATGTATGCTGTTATTGTTATGAATAGTGTGATTTATAATATTTGGTAAGACTATGTGTATGCATGCATATATCCTATAGATTTTAATGAATGCTATGATAGTATATTATTATGTTCCATGGGAATTGTTACTCGCTTTGATATGTCTAGATACTTAAATAAAAGCTTATGTTTCCATGTATGTAAAGACTACATTATATGATTGATTAGGGAAAAATAGTAAAATTATGTCTAAAAATACTAGACTATGTTAATATAGGTTATCATAGGGTGTAGTATGTTCTGAAACTAGTTTTGGTAGTTAAAATTTGTAGTTAATTGTTTATTTACCTAGATGATATAAACTATTGTCATTATATCTAGTATGAGATAGAAACTAATGTAAGATTTATTCATATATTTGATGGAATAAATGTATGCTTTGGTTACTCATATGTCTATCATGTTATATTATGTTTTTCTAGTAGGATGTAAATGAATCTTATGGATAAATTATATTTGACTAATCTGTATTGTTGATACGGAGTATTGAGTGAGATGGACTTTATTGCTTTACTATTGTCAAAATGACAGATAAAGATAGTTTGATCAAGTGGTGTGTATGAATTTGATTGATATATAGATCACTATTATTTATAAAATATTAGGCCAAAGTATGTTTAGTGAGACATTATCAGTTCATGAGTATGATTTACATGTTTAAGTGATATTTTGTAATAGAATGAATTTTGTGATACACTACATATTTAGTTTAAAAATCATACAACACACAGGTACTTGCTTGTCTCTCTAGATTCCTAAACCATAAGTATCTACTCATCTATGAAGGGAGGTCCATTCCATGATGGTATTAGTTTGAGGGATCATTACTCTATGGTTGGTGTGAAAAAACATTCATATGATGCTCTTGCTCCCCACAACATTACTACTTATCAAGATGACACTTGAGATTGCCACATATACTTGAGTTTGAGAAGTATGCTCTAGGGAAGCCATGTATCTTACATCTAAATTGTATTGTATTATATTGTACTTATTATTGAATATTATCATGAATATTTGTAGCTACTTGTTATTGTATATTGATAGTGGTGGTTGTAGACTTGGTTTAGTTGTAGTTGAGATAATGTGATTATTTTTTATATTTATAATATGACGTGTACTCATGTTATTAGAGATCAGTGATATGTGATGTATTTTTATTGTTGCTATTATCACACCTTGAGTAAATCTTATGGTCTCTATATATTCTTATGTAATCTATTTTTGGTATATGTGTTTAAAGGAAAAAAAATCCACATATTTCTAATTGAACCCCAACAGAGTTGTTACATGTGGTATCATAGTTATGGTTCTAAATCTAGGACATAATGAGTGTATTAGCTTTTTTCTATCTTTATGTTCACTAGTGTGAACCTAGTGACATAAATTATTGCACTGGTATGTTGGATTAGTAGTGCTTTAATGTAGAACCATGTTACACCATGATTGGTGTTTTGGGACTTGATCGATCATCTTGTATGGATTGGTGACAATTGTTAGCATGAGACATTTGTGTATTGTGTGTGGGAAACATTGAGTGTGTACCCTTAGGATCACTTTTAACCTTTTGAGTTGTATAGGGGAGTGATTTATTGAGTGTCCCCATGGTGTTGTTCATAATCAATGTTTGGTAGGTGAGTACATAGCATAGTTCATGAGTTGAGAATAAGAGACTTCTACCATAGTTTGATCACTTAGATTTAACACTTTGAGTATGATTACATCTTATTAAGTAATCAAGTCACCTTCATCATTTTTGTTTTTTATGAGTGTTTAATAACCACGGGATGCTTATCACCTAATATATGTTCTTTAGTTTTTGAATCTTATATTCACTACTCCTTGGAATGGAAAATATTATAAGACCATTTTTTATTTTGGTACCACCTATTGCATTGTGAATTTTCTTGTAGTAGAGTGTTCATGCTTTGGTTGAGAATTCCTTTGTGTTAGGATTTTATTGATGGATTGGCACCTTTATGTTATGTGGATTAGGATGAAGTGTCATCTTAGATAGTGGGCTTAGAGGTGAGTTTACACTCCCTCACTTTTATTTGACATCATTTGAAACCCTTGAGAGGATTCTTATTTTCATTATGCTGATTTAGTGTTTACTTAAATGAAAACTTGTTCCTAAAATGTTGTTTTGACTTTTTTCCTTAGAGATCATGGGATAAATGTCTTCTACCTCTTGTTAAGAGAGAAGTTTTAGGATTGGATGGATTAATACATCTTCATGGTTAGTATTTTTTTGTCCCAGTTGTGGAATTAGAATGTGATACTATACTTACAAATTTGGTAAGTATGTAGTGTTTTGGCAACATTAAGTTTCAGTGTTTTCTTCATACCTTGTGAGGGTATGTAGGAGTTTTACTTTTGAGATGATAGTTATCTAATCTTCACTTGTGACTTTTTAAGGTCACTTCTTTATCTAAGTTATGATTTCAAATCAAATGGAGTGGAAAAACTTGAATTATATATTAAATTATAGATTAAGAGTTATAAGTTGATTATAATTAATATGTTATTATTTACGCTTGATTCTATTGATATTTTTCTCTTTGTGACTTAAAATATGTTATTTTGATGAGTTATTTTTGTACCTTTCATTAGAAGTGAGTACGATATAATATGTGTGATACATCTTGTCAATCTTAGGGTTGAGATAAACTTTTAATTTGTTGAATTATAGAAAAGCAAGTAGGGAGATATTGTCTTAATTATTGTGTGATCCTTGGCCTATGCATGATAATTTTAACATTATTTCCTCTTAACCATGAATATAACACTATAATTTATGTAGTGAATATGATACTAGTTATGTTTAGCTAGTGGTAAATTAATACAATTATGGATTGATTGTATGATTTCTATTATATGTATGTTGATACATCTAACATTATTTTGCATATAATATTGCTTGATATGATCTGTTAGTATGGATTTTTTGTTCATCAAACCTTGTACATATTTTGGAGATCAATAGATCATAGAGACATATGGGAAGAGTGGTGAATTAGGCACATGAGTTATAAGCGGTAGGATGATATCCTACTTAGACTCATATTGACTCAAGTGTTACTGAGTTTGGATCCGACAAACAGACTTATCAAATCTAGGATTTGACAGATGGACTTGTCAAATCTAGTCATATGGCCATACACATGTATAATGTGGATAGGTATTCCATGATTTTGTATACATTTGAAATGTAGTATCTCTACATCCTATTCATTACCATACTTGTCAGGATATCTATAGAGTACTAACAATATTGACATGTTATACTTATCTGAATCTACCTGGATTAGTGGTAATATTAACATATACACATTATTATTTCTAGGTTCCTTAAACATTTTTTCTCCAAAATGAGAAATACAATCTATAGGTTAGATAGATGTGTAGAGGGGTTGGAAGGTTTTGTGTAACTCTTTGTGGTCATTTATTTTGGCTTTTATGATAATCTCATGAACTTTTAGAAGGTAGTGAAACTTTCACTAAAATATGTTTATAGGCTTCTCTTGTTAGTTATGGACTCTAGGTGGTCATGACAAGAATAGTCAAAGTAAGTGACACTCACAAACCTTGTTTGCATAGTAGTGAGATGTCATAGAGTAGGGTCTTATGAGATCAATACTCTAGGAATAGTGCAACTTAAAGAAACTATAGTGAGTTCTAAAGATAATTTCCCATTTATTTGCTTAATTTGATATTACATACCATGTTATTGCTTTGTTAAATAATTTTTAATTAAGAACTTATATTTCAATAGGAGTCATCAGTGATGATGACTAGTTTTACAAGGGAAAGATGTTACACCTAATTCCTCACCAAGAAAATTTGTTTGATTATCCATAGATATCTATAGTTGACAAATTTAAATTTAGATATTTTTAATTAAGCTTAGATATATACTATTATGGGATAGTAGAATATTTATTAGATACATGATGGTATATAATTGATTTACTATGAGTTAGCTATAGTGTACATGTTCATATTTTAAGCATACTGGTGTTTTATTATAATTATATTTTATGTTGTGTTTAACATGTAATATGTTCTAACTACCTATGTGTTATGAGGTGGATGCAAGAGAACTCATCCATTAGAGCGTGTCAAAGGGAGAGCATCATCAAAGAGGGTTGTGTAGATGGAGATGTCGGAGGTCGATAAAGATCTGGAGAGAACCTTGCACACACCATAATAGTTAGTACATGGTATAAATGCATTAAAATAGTTTTATTATGATGTGTTTATTACTTTCTTTGTGAAGCTGGTTTATATAGGTTTCCAATTAAGTTTGAATAGCATAATGAATTTTTTTTGTGTAATTAGTATGTTTTGTCATTACTGCTTGTAGAAACCTTTCTAGTATGATTAAATTTAAAAACTCTAGATTAATGATTGTCAAAATTGTTATAAATATTTGTGAAAATAAGTGATATTAATTAAATTATTGAATTATAGAATTTCTCCATTTTATTGTTGAGTTAAATAAAAAAATTAGTAATTATTTAAAAATAATGGAAAAGATAATAAAACATAAAAGGAAGGAAATGAATAAATTACAAAAAAACTCATAAAGGGAATAAAGTAAATAATGAGAAAGAAAAAAAAAATCAAAAAAGGGAAAAAAAATATTAAAAAAAAAATAGCTTTAAAACAAAAGGGAAATCTTTTTAAGAAAGGACTACCCTTTTTTATTGTGGGGAATCTTGGAATGTGAAAAAGGGAGCCAAGCAAAAAGAAGAGATGGGAGAGGAAATGGAAGGAATGAAAGGCATAGATTAGATAGTTATATTCAGAGGCCATGTATGAGGTAGGCAATGTCATTAATATGTTACATGAATTTTTTGGGTATGGTGATTTGTAAACTAAAATTTCAAACCTATCATGCTTGTGTATTTCAGTTGTTGGTCAAGATATTTTACTATGCTACAAATTGATACATTGAGATAAATAATATTATCATAAATATATAATGTAGATAGGTAAGAACAACTTATATATAAAAAAAAAAAAATTAAATATTTAGATAGGTATAAATGATTTTAAATCATTAAACATTTTAAATGGCATAAGTCACCTAGTTTGCTGGTTCAGTTGCCTAGTTGCTTAGCCCTAATTGATGTATAAATATATGTAAATATTTTCCTTCAGAATTATCAATTTTCTATGTGTTGGTTATGAGAAATTATTCAGACTCATTAAGATAAAATGTGTAATAAGGAAGGCCATCAATGCTTATAAAATTAAAAATCTTCTTAAAACTGGAAGATTAGCAACAAAGCTAGCATACTTGAACTTCAAATTAAATAATGATAACATATCATTGGGATCACTAGTCTGTTATCCTTGATATAGAATTTCAACATAATTGAGCTTAACTAGGATAGATTTCATCCTAAATTTTATTTGAACCTCATTAAGATTTAAAAATTTATTTGCAAGAATAACAAAACTAATGTTGGTGTTTTATTAGCTGGAGTCCACGGTTGGTGCTCTATTAATAATTACATCTAGTTATTAATAAGTATATGAACCCAATGAATATATATATATATATGTATGTATGTATATATATGTATATATGTATGTATATATATGTATATATATATGTATATGTATATATATATATATGTATATATATATGTGTATATATATATATGTATATATATACATATATATACATACATACATACATACATACATACATATATATATATATATATATATATATATATATATATATATGTATGTATGTATGTATGTATGTATGTATGTATATATATACATACATACATACATATATATATATATACATATATATATATACATATATATATATATATATATATATATATATATATATATGTATACATATATATATATATATACATATATATATATACATATGTGTGTGTGTGTGTGTGTGTGTGGTGTGAATTCTATTCCTTTTTCCTCATTAAGATTATCGTGAACTCTAGTAGTGATCTCTAACCAATTACAATGATCTATATCCCATGACATAGATTTTCATATCATCCTATAATGACCCCTTATAACTGAGAAACACTCATGTTTAAGTGCACATCATCTTATTAAAATAAATGTATAAATCATCTTGTTTTAATAAGTCTGAGTCTTTTGAAACCTCCAGCCTAAGTTTTACTTTGTATTCTTGAAGATTTGTTTTATGCAATTCTCAATATGAGATGCATGTACCCCATTATTACATTCTGGTAATAATGTGAAATGTATATATCAAAAAAATATTATTATGTTGAAAATGGTATTAATATGAAATGTCAAAGAAATATACATATCATTGGTTTTGGAAATGATTTAAGAAGTGATTTAATATTGAAAAAGGCTTAGTGATCAATAATGAATTTGTGTATCATTTAATTATACATTCTAGAAAGGCATTCTATTAATCAATATGTTAACCTACCTGAATTATAATAATATATTAAGAGAGTAAATTATAGTCCAAAGTATGTTTTTTAGAGATATGAATGATCTAGTCATTACCTTTTTGTGTTGAACATAGGTATGAGTATATGTAAGCATAATGTTGTGTATCACATGGAAAACATATTAGTATGTATCATAGGTACTTGCTTAGGTCCAATATTATATAAATAAAAAAGGGGGCTTATACATAAACTGAATATGATTATGGAGTGAATTAAAATAAATTAACCTTATATCAATCTGCAATGAAAAGTGTATCATCTAAATCATGAACCTTATATTAGAATTTATATGGAAGTTATAACCATTAGTTTTTTGTTGATTTTTATGTTTTAAGTTTGGTTGGTAACTATAAATTATGGTGATGTAGTCTATAATAATGATTATGAAAAAATAACTATGCATACACTCTAGTTTAAAATTCTATATAATCCTTATTACAGGCATGAAATATTTAATGCTTAGCTCATGTATTATATGATATAGGATAACTGATGAGTTATAAATATAACCAAGTTGAATATTGAATGTAGGTACCTATATTTTATGAACCAAATTCATAGGATGACCATGTTTATAATGAATATACATAGATATAGTTATACATGGATGTACATGGTTTTATCAAGGTGAATATCTTTACATAGCTAAGTAATAGGGATACAACCAGTATTGGTATTTATAGTTGTGGTTTTTAATATTTTTTTCATAATGCTATATTATCTCTATACTGATATTTGACTAATGATATCTTCCATTATTGATAAAATCACATGGATTTAAGTACGCAACATAAGTATGTAATGTAAATGACTGTGTTGAGTCATATGCCTAAGCTTGTAGCTAGAGATATGATTTTTATTTGGTCACCAAGTGTCTGCGGGATCAAAAATCATAACCATATTAAATAGTCTTTTAGAAAATAGAATGAGATGTTTAAGTTAATGTTATATCATGTTTATGAGTTCTACGTTTCACTATAATGATAATTGGATAAACAATTGTGTGTAGTACATATTATGGTAGTGTTTATATGTATAAATGCTTAGTTATAGCTAGTATAAAAATGGTGCATGGTGATGTGTGCTTATAGATATATTATTTTGAATGTTGGTAATAAGTTTAAAATTAGGTTATACTCACGTGGTATAATCCAATACTTGTTTAATTATCATTATGTATGTAGAATTGTAAGTTTGGTTATGTGTTTTTATGTAGTTGGGACCCTATGATAGTATGGGATATCATAGAGTACTACAATATAAATGTCTATTGTATTTGAATAGTAGACACTTTAATTGTAATGTTTAAAATTACATCTATACTTGATTGATTTAATTAATGTATGTTGGTTATTGTTGTGAATAGTGTGTTTTATAACCATTGGTAAGACTCTATGTATGAATGCATACATCCTAGAGAGTTTAATGAATGATATGATAGTATATTATTATGTTCCATGCGAACTGTAACTTGCTTTGTTATTTCTAGATACTTAAATAAAATATTATGTTTCCATGTATGTAAGGACTACACTATATGATTGATTGGGGAAAAATAGTATAGTTATGTCTAAGATTATTAGGCTATGTTTATATGGGTTATGATAGGGTGTATATGTTTGGAAACTAATTATGGTAGTGAAAATATTCAGTTAATTATGTATTTACCTAGATGGTATAAATTGTTGTCATTATTTCTAGTATAGAATAGAAATTAATGTAAGATTCATTCATATGTTTGACAGAATAAATCTATGCTTTCATTAATCCTATGTTTAGCATGTTATATGATGTGTTTACTAGTAGGATGTAAATGAATCTTGTAGTTGAATTTTATTAGACCAATATGCATTACTGATATAGATTAAGGAGTGAGATGAACTTCATTGGCTCACTAGTGTCACAATAATAGATCAAGGTAGTTCGATCAAGTGGTGTGTACGAATTTGATTGATCTATAGATCATTATTATTTATTATTTGTAAAATTTTGGGCTAAAATATGGTTAGTGAGACATTATCATTTCATGAGTATGATTTAAATGTTTGTGTTATATCTTGTAATAGAATAATTTCTATGATACACTGCATGTTTAGTTTAGAAATCATATAACACATGGGTACATCATTATCTCTCTATATTCCCATACCATCATTATCTACTCATCCATGAAGTGGGGGATATTCCATGATGGAATTAGTGTGGTGGATCATTGGTCCTTAATTTTTTTGGAAAAGTGTTTGGATGATGCTTTTCCTCCTCACAATAGTACTACTTATCAAGATGACACTTGAGATTACCACATATACTTGAGTTCAAGAACTATGCTTTGGGTAAGCCATGTATCTTATATGTAAATTGTATTGTATTATACATACTATTAAATATTTTCATGAAGATTTGTAATTACTTGTTATTGTATATTTATAGCAGTGGTTGTAGACTTATTTTAGTTGTAGTTGTGTTAATGTGATTACTTTATTTATTTGAATTATGATGTCTAATCTCATGATATTAGAGATCAATGATATGTGATGTATTATGATTTTTATTATTATCACACCTTGAGTAAATCATATGGTTTCTGTAGATTATAATGGTGTAATTTATTTTTGGTATATGTGTTTAAAGAAAAAAAATCATGTATTTCTAGTTGGACCCCAATGGGATTGTTACATGTAGTATCAGAGTTGTGGTTCAAACTATAGGATCTAATGTGTCCATTAGAATTTTTGTGTCTTTTTGTTCACCAGTATGAAACTAGTGACATGAAATATTGCACTGGTATTTTGGATTAGTAGTGATTTAGTGTAGAACCAAGTTACACCATGATTGGAGTTTTGGGACTTGATAGATCCTCCTATATGGCTTGGTGATTGTTATTATCATGAGATATTTGTGTAATATATGTGGGAAACATTGAGTGTGTATGTTTAGGAGCACTTGTACTCTTTTAGTTTGTATAGTGGAGAGATTTACAAGATAGCCAATGGTGTTGGTCATAATCAATGTTTGGTAGGTGAGTACATACCATAGTTCATGAGTTGCAAACATGAGATTTCTACCATAGTTTGATCACTTAGATCAAACACTTTGAGTATGATTACATCTTACTGAGTAATCAATTCACCTTCACCATTTGTGTCTTGTGTTGTGAGTTTTTAATAAGAATGGGATGCTTCTCACTTAATAAATGTGCTTTAGTTTTTGTGTCTTATATTTACTACTCATAATGGAAAATCTTATAAGACCATTTTTAGTTTGGTACCACCTAGTGTGGTGGGAATTTTTTTGTAGTAGAGTGTTGATGCTTTGGTTGAGAATTCCTTTGCATTAAGAGTTTATTGATGGATTGGCACCTTTATGTTATGTGGATTATGATGAAGTGTCATCTCCCATAGTGGGCTTAGAGGTGAGTTTCCACTCCCTCACTTTTCTTTGACATCATTTTAAACCCATGAGAGGATTCTTATTTTCATGATGTTGATTTAGTGTTTCCTTAAACAAAAACTTGTTCCTAAAATGTTGTTTTGACCTTTTTCCTTGGATATCATGGGATAAATGTATTATTGTTCTTTTTGAGAGAGAAGTTTAGGATTGGATAGATTAGTACATCTTCGTGGTTAGTATTTTATTTTCCCTAGTTCTGGAATTAGATTATGATACTATACTTATTGATTTGGTAAGTATGTAGTATTTTAGCAACATTGAGATGTAGTGTTTTCTTCATACCTTTTGAGGGTATGTAGGAGTTTTAATTTTGAGATGATAGTTCTATACTCTTCACTTGTGACTTTTTAAGGTAACTGCTTTATCTAAGTTGTGAATCCAAATCAAGTGGAGTGGCAAACCTTGAATTATATATTAAATTCTAGATTAAGAATTATAAGTTCATTATAATTAATATGCTATTATTTAATCTTGATTAGATCGATATTGTCATCTCTATGACTTAAAAAATGATTTTGTAAAGAGTTATTTTTATACCTTTCACTAGAAGCGAGTATGGTATAGGATGTGTGAGACATCTTTTCAATATTAGGGTTGAGATAAGCTTTTAATTCATTGAATTCTAGCCAAGCAAGTAAGGATATTTTGTCTCGCTTGTTCCCTTATAAGGTTGAAGGATGGTGTGATCCTTGGCCTATGTGTGATAATTTTAACATTATTTACTCTTAACCATGAATATAACACTATAATTTAAGCAATGGATATGATACTAGTTATGTTTAACTAGTGGTAACTTAATACAATTACAGATTGATTGTATGATTTGTCTTGTATGTATGTTGATATATCTAATATTATTACACATATAG
>JARHVA010003987.1:250000-320000 GCA_037957365.1 Torreya grandis | reverse complement strand
TTGCAGGTAAGGAATATTTAATGCTTACCCCATGTATTATACGATATAGGATAATTGATGAGTTATGAATGTAACCAATTTTTAGATTCAATGTAGGTACTTATCTTTTATGAACCAAAGTCATAGGATGACCATGTTTATAATGAATGTACATAGTTATAGTTATACATGGGTGTACATGGTTTTAACAAGGTGAATAGATTTATATAGCTAAGTAATAAGGATATAACTAGTATTGGTATTTATAGTTGTGGTATTTAACATTTATATTATAATGTCTCTATACTACTATTTGACTAGTGATATATCCATTCTTGATACAATCACATGGATTTAAGTATGCAACATAGGTACATAATTTAAATGACTATGTTGGGTCATATGCTTAAGATTTTATCTAGAGGTATGATTTTTATCTAGTCATCGGGTTTTAGAGGGACCAAAAACCATAACCATATTAAGCAATCTTTTATAAAATAGAATGAGATGTTTAACTG
The DNA here is from genome assembly GCA_037957365.1 of Torreya grandis. NCBI lineage: Eukaryota > Viridiplantae > Streptophyta > Pinopsida > Cupressales > Taxaceae > Torreya > Torreya grandis. The sequence goes on along the minus strand of JARHVA010003987.1, from coordinate 319,503 downwards.
AATGTTATATTGGTTTTATGAGTTCTATGTTTTATTACAATGATTTATTAGTTGAATACTTATTTATAGTACATGTTATGAGAGTGTTAATATGTATAAATTATTGGTTATATCTAGTATATAATGGTGCATCATGATGCATGCTTATAGATATGTTGCTTTTAACTTTATTAATCAGTTTAAACTTAGGGTATACCTAGATTATATGATCCCATACTTGATTGATTGTCATTACGTATGCAGAACCATAAGTTTGGTTATGTGTTTTTGATGTAATTGGGAACCTATGATAGTATGGGATATCATAGAGTGATATAGTATAAATGTATGTTGTACTTAGATGGTACATACTATAATTGTTATGTCTATACTTATGTTTATGATTGATTGATTTAATGTATGTATGCTAGTTATTGTTGTGAATAGTGTGTTTTATAATAGTTGGTAAGATTTGATGTATGTGTGCATATAGACTAGAGAATTTAATGAATGTTATGATAGTATATTATTATGTAATGTGGGAATTGAAACTTACTTTATTTTGTCTATATACATAAATAGAAGCTTATGTTTCCATATATGTAAAGACTATTTTATATGACTGATTGGGGAAAGCTTGTACAATAATACCTTAGAATACTAGACTATGGTAGTATGGGTTATCATAGGGTGTAGTATGTTTGGAAACTAATTGTGGTATTTAAAATTTGTAGTTAATTGTGTATGTGGTCATTATTTATAGTACGAGATAGAAATTAATGTAAGATTCATTCATACATTTGATGAAATAAATGTATGATTTGGGTACTCTTATGTCTAGCATGTTATATGATGTGTTTACTAGTAGGATGTAAATGAATCTCATGTTTGAATTGTATTTGACCAATCTACATTACTGATATGGAGTAAGGAGTGAGATGAACTTCACTATCTTACTACTTCACAATGACAAATGAAGGCAGTCTGATCAAATGATGTGTATGAATTTGATTGATCTATAGATCATTATTATTTATTTTTTATAAAATTTTAGCCAAAATATGTTTAGTGAGACATTATAATTTTATGAGTATGATTTACATGTTTGTGTTATATCTTACAATAGAACAATTTCTATGATACAATACATGTTTAGTCTATAAATCATACAACATAAAGGTATTTGCTTATCTTTCTAGATTCTCATGCTATCACTATCTACTCATCATGAAGAGAGGGCCATTCCTTGATGGGATTAGTGTGGGAGATTGTTGGTCTGTGGTTGGTAAGAAAAATCACTTAGATGATGCTCTCCCTCCCCACAATAGTACTACTTATCAAGATGACACTTGAGATTTCCATAGATACTTGAGTTTGAGAATTATGCTCTGAGAAAACCATGTATCTTATATGTACATTGTATTGTATTGTACTTATTATTGAATATTGTCATGATGAGTTGTAATTAATTGTTATTGTATATTGGCAGTGGTGGATGTAGACTTGTTTCAGTTATAGCTGAGTTAATGTGATTAATTTCAATATTTACATTATGACATGTAATCTCATGATATTAGAGATCAATGATATGTGATATATTATTCTTGTTGCTATTATTACACCTTGAGTAAATATTACAGTATCCAAATATTCTCATGGTGTAATCTATTTCTTGTATGCGTGTTTAAAGGAAAATAGTTCATGTATTTCTAGTTGGACCCTAGCATGGTTTTTACATATAGTCTAATACATATGCATCTCTATAATAGAGTTGGAAACTATTATGTAAATGTTATCTTAATCAAATAGAAGACTGAGAGAGGTTTTTTTCATGTGTAGTCATCTATCTTTATTCTTGAAATGAATAAATATAGTGATAAGTTCCCTTGAATGCATTTATTTAAAGATACTTATTTACCATCCTCACTTTTCATAGTTGTCTTGCCTTATGTCCCCATAGTCAGTTTATTATTTATACTCTATACTCTAATTTTTTGTCATAATTTTTTCTATTCTCTATTTATTAAATTATTTGGTTGGTATTTACCATTGATTTCATCTAAGAAATAATGGCATGCAAGATACTTATTTTAAACAATGCACAAAAAACAAAATGAACTATATTATGTGGTCATTATTTACCACATACTTATTTTAAACAAACAAGGAACTCATCTCCTCTAAGAAATAATGACATGCAAGATACTTATTTTAAATAAAATGAATAAATGCAACAGAGCCTTATGATCATTTCAATTATATTTCTGACTAACTTGTAAATATCCATTTCACATATTTTGAGAACATTTCAACCATATTTTTGACTAAATATAAATGTACGTATATCAATTACAATTTTCCCCTAAAAAAATGACTTTGAGACACTAAGAAAAATGCAAACTCCTAAGCATTCAATCATATCAATTCCCCATAGCCACTTAACACTTCACATTAGAAAATACAAAAATAAATAAATTACATTGTACATTTTATTATTTTCTTTGATAAGGGAGAAGAAGAAAGACTAAATAGTCCTTTTTCATGTTCAAAATGAAGATACAACATTTTCTTTTCTTCATAATTTTTTTTATTTCCCTCTTTGACGATTTTTTTTTAATTGTATTTCCATGAAATCATTTTTTATTTGTATTGCCATGTTCAAAATGAATATACAACCTTTTTGTTTCTATGGGTTATTATTATCCTCTTTCCTATTCGTTCTTGTTTTAAGATATATTTAAACAAAGTTATATGGAGAGTAGGGGTTAAATTTGATGGAAATAATCTGTATTAAGATATATTCTTTTATGCATACATCAATTATTATTTTATTTGATGAGGGAGAAGAATAAATACTTAAGTAGTACTTTGGATTATGATATTTATTATCATGTTTATTGTACTTTTCACACTAAAAATATTTTTTAGGAGTGTGGAGTTGAATCTCCACTAAAATTAGCAAGGGAATTTATTCCATCTAGTTTTTGTGAAAGATGAGATGGAATTTTTTTTATAATAAGACATGATGCAACTTGCAACATTTACGGTCGATTTCAAAAATTGAAAAATTATACCCATGAGGAGATTACACATGAATTTGGACAATATAATTGGTTGGTTTTAGTAAATATAAATCTGTGACATATCAATTAAAATATGTAATGGAATCTAAAAGGTGTGAGTTTGTTATAGAATAAATACCTGTTTCCAAAACTATGGATAAATTCAAGGAGGAAATTTATATGAGTATGTAAGGTGCACACAAAAAAGCTCGATGGCTAGATGAACAATTCAAGTTAAGAAAGGATACATTCTTGATTTGTAATATTATTTCAGTAATTGACATGTAAATAATAACATATTAGAACCTCAAAAAGAGGTTCAATCACAATACTACAATTTAGTACATGTTTTCCTTTTTGTGAATATAGAATTCATGCATGCACCAAAAACTATATAGCAGGATCAAAAAATATTAAGGGAGTACCACTTATAAGTTAGTGATGATAAAACACATTCTTCAAAGTATGTGCAAGATTTTTTTCAAATGTTTTATGGAAATTTAAGTAAAAGGATCGTTACTTTCAATCAACATTATATTTGGTCCAATAAGTACATGTCACAATTTAAGAATGGATGGATGTTCTATTGGCTAAGAAATATGCATGTGACCACTAGTGTAAAACATACTTAGAATTTCATTGAAGTGTGCCATGGAAAAAAAGAGCATGATGGTGTAGGAGCATGTGTCAAAAGATCACTAGTAAGAGAGGAGTTAAAGTTGGAAGAGGTCATTGATTTTAGAGATACAAAAAATATAGTTGAATGGTATAATGAAAATATGGGCCATGGTGCCCAAAAGAAGTCCATTATTGGTAGATATTTCTAGTTTATGGAAGATGAATAATTAACAAGTTATGAATATTATATGATAGCAATATGATCAAGTGAGTTACACTTATCTTGTATGTCAAATGCATGTTTTTAGATGGTTCATATGAGGCACATGGCATGATTTTGTTTTGCATGCATTGACTTTGTTTGGAATGAGTGTGAGTCACAATAATGGGTGCATGGTTGGAGTTGTGAGCCTCTAGTTCCAATTGAAACTTATCAAGTTCCACTAGCATTATAACTTACAAAGCTAACATCATCACATAACTTTGACCATGTATCTAATTTAGTGAAAATAGGTACATGCATATATTTAACATGCGTTTCATACATGTACTAAATTTGGTAAATATATCAGTAGATCATGTTACTAAATCATGTTTTATTTTGTGATGCAGGGCATGTTTATGTCATGTTTTCCTTTTATTTGATGAGGGAGAGGAATAAAGAATAATTAGTCCTTTACCATGTTTAAAATGAATATAAAAAACAATTAAGAATTTTATTATCTTAATGAATAAGGTATTTTTAAAATTAAAATAAAAAATGATTTTATTATCTTAATGAATCAAGGTCTTTTTAAATTAAAATAAAAATAAAATAGAAATTGAGAGAAATAGTTTTTTGAACCTAATTTTCTTATAACAATATATAGAATGTCACCAAAACATATTTACTTGGGTGGAAAATTAATTCAATATCAATTTAGATCTAAAACAACATAGCTAATCTTTGTTTTATTGCTACAATTTGGAAGTTCATGTCCAGATTACAAGTATAGACATAAGAATGCCTTATATAACAAGGAGTAAATGAAGTTAATATTATATATTGAGTTAAAAAACTTAGATATTGTTTTTTAAACATGTATTAATTTTTCAAATATTTATTTTCCCAATATGTTTTAATGTTCATAATGTCTATCTACTAATTTCATTACGTATCTCACACAGTAATGATATGAATGGAAACATAAATATATATGTCAACATAGAAAACCTATTGGAATAACATTATGTTTTAATAAGTATTTTATGTTTAAGTAGAAATATATTTTGTCAAGGATGAGTTTTATTTTATTTTATTATGCTGTAATAATTTTAATCAAATTTTATATATTTATATTACTTTTGTATGCAATGGATGTCGATGTTGCAAACAATGAACAAAATAATGATATACAAGAGTAGACAACATCACAACCTAGAAGAAGAAGATGAATGGAATATAATGATTTAGAATTATATTCAAAATCACAAACTAAAAGAAGAAGACAAATGCAAGATTCAAAAAATGAAAGAGAACAAAATATAACTAATCCCAATGGAATGCTTAGGAGAGACTGAAATACTTTTCAAATGATTTTTTGACATGGTCTAGGATAGTTACATTAGAATGAATGTTTATAAAAAACCTAAAGGCCCAGTATGTAGTATATGTTGAGAACAAAAATGTCATCATCAACTTTCAATGTCAAATGACATGGATCCTAAGTAACAACACCAAAACTTGAAATCTTAGCACAAGTTGAGGAAATTTTAATAGCCTATGTCAAATTAATCATAAAAGTGACACATGTTATTGGAGATTAATATAAATATAAATAAAATACAATAAGTTTTACACAATAATTAAAATAAATAACTAAGGTTTTACCACATTAAATAAAATATTTAGCGATGATTATAGTTTAGAGGAAGGATCAATGTGGAATAAATTAAAACTTTATTGTTAATATAAAGTGGGTATGTAATACACTTAAAAAAACAAAAATATGAAAACATCTATTCATATGTTTAGATTTATGAAATTGATCTTAGTAAACTTCTATTGAACTTTGATGAAAATGTCTTTAAATAACTGAACTTTGTCCACATGTAGTTTAATTCTGCTATAAATGAATTCATATTTATAGGTCCAATGATTGATATGGATGAAGGAAATATAATTAATCTCACAACATCAATGGTCTCCAAAACACCAAATTCCCAAAGATAGATGGAATTAATTGATGCATGGGTAAATAAACCTAATGCAGATGTTGGAACATTGATTGATTAGTTGATGATTACAACATCTCATACCAACAAATATGTCACATTAGGCTTACTTGATATGGCATGTTCAACATTTGTTTTTGATGGAATATGTGATTAGATAGAACCATGGTTGAGATGAGTACATATTCATGAAAATTTTAAACATATATTTCTATATAGGTATCATCATTTTGGTTGACACCCATGATTTAGATATTACATGATGAACATGATCATGAAACATCATGTGAAGAATTCTTTAGTAGTGTTTAGTAAATATTACTTTCAAGATATTCCAGTCACCATCAATGAGTTATGTGAGAAGATGGAAAATGTGCCCACTACCATTTAGTTGATCATTTGATGTGGTTTAAAACACCCTTGAGGGGTATAAGTTCTTATTGGATAAAAATATCTTGGTGAATTAATTGGCATGCTGCAATAACTCAGGTTACCTAACAATTTATTCATTTTAAATATAATTGATATGCATTGGCCAAATTTACATTCACTAATGCAATGAATAGAACCAACAAATCCATGAGAGGCCCAAAATTGGAGAAGATAGAATATTATTGATTATCCTCATAGAGTGGCACACTACATGCACTCACAACATACAATTTTATGTAATGAATTATTAAAAAAATAAATAAAAGTAAAATATTATCAGTTTATATATGAATGACAACATAGAGTTTCACCACATGTGCATAGATTAATGTGGTTAGACAAAGCAAAAAATACAAAAAACATTGATTGGACAAATGATCATGAACAAAAAATTACTGAGAAATACTTCAATTCCATTATTCACGCACGAAATCCTTGAGAAGATCCACACAAACAAAATATATAGAATTGTAAGCTATTAATTCTATTCAAATATATGTTTTATATAATTATTTTTACTTTTTTAATGTAACTAATAAATTCTTATACATTATGAATTTCAGGCATTAAAAAAAATTTCTCAACATCCGTATCTTCAAAACACAAGACAACTTACAAAGGTAGATATGGAGAATGATTATGAAGAGCTACTCAATTATGTATAATGACATACAATGTTAAGAGAGGGTACCTACCTATGTAATAAATGATTAATAATGGTTTTTAGGTAATATTTTTAATCATTTAAATAGTTATATAGATATTAAAAATAATATGTGTGAAATAATTTAAAATCAAGATATTATTATTTATAGTTATAATTCACCATGGCCATTGAATATTGATGGATTGAAACTATACCAAGAATTAGATATAAGAGATATAATTTTTGAATTTACAAGAAATGATGAGTAAATACATACAAACACTACATACTATAGTTTTGGATATCAAATTTAAGTTGAAAACCCATTCTTTATAAACATGTTGTAGTCAAGTATGCAAAAGAAGCAGAGAAGATCTCTAAAATTATCATCAAATGTTGATGCAACTTATAAACATTGAAATATTAGATGAATTAGAAACAATATCATACATAAGACTTTTAACTAAAATAATTATTGAAAGAGACATTGGGACACAATAAAAATGTCACATGTTGTTGGGGCTTTTGTTAGTAGAGAGCAGTAGAGTATTTATAAATTTGAATGAAATGAGATTCATTGGAAAAACTTTGTTACAAAACATAGACTCTCAACTTTGTCAATCATTTCCTTATAATGTAGATGCTTTTTAGAGGTAGATATATGATTTTAGTGGGATATTTGGGACAACTCCCTCCTATTAGTGATAAACCATGATACGATAGTAATAGATGTGAAAAACTATTGTCGGAAGAATTCAAAGAGGTTGCTGCTTTGGATAATATAAAATTTAGAAAATAAAGAGAAAGTGAGGACCAATAAAGGTTTCATCGAATTATCACAAATATGAGAGATTAAAATATGATAATTGATGATTGAAATTTATTGGTGACAAGAAAAAATGTTAGAATCAGGGAAAATTTTAGAGGCTATTTATAGCCAAAAGGCTATAAGTAGGTGTTTTCAATTTCAAAACTAGTTAAGTTTGCAAAAATATGCATAGGTCAAATAGCCTTAATTTTATATAATTTCATAGTTTGGAACACATATCACCTTATATATTATACTTGATCCTATTTTGAGACATATATTCATCAGAGTTACCATACATGAATGGATTTGATTCGTCAAGAAATTATACGAGATATGTATAGGTTAGTCTAGAATTAACAGGTATATATATGTATGTATGTATATAATAAGGACTACCTAGGCCACAAAAAGATTAAGGTAATAATTATTTTTATTCTAATAAAATGTTTTGAATATTATTTGGTGTCACATGCTCTTATTTCTATATGGTTTTAATAACTAAAAAACTTAATAATAAATAGTTTTCAAACCTAATGTTTATTTTATTTCTAGCATTGAATGTGGTGGAGGTGGAATTAAAGATACTAGGATTGAGGTTTATATCTTGGCCCATTTTTTTATTAATTTCCACTGGTATTTTGAGGGGCCCAAGGAAAAATTTATTGTTGGTCCAACACATCACCTATGGGATTAGTGTAAGTTGCTCGAATAGATATGTGATAATTTTTCAATTTTTGTGGTCATTTATACAAGATATTGGTAGAAGTGAAGCTCTGGTAGTCAAAATTTAAAAGGGTAGGTTGGAAATGAAATTAAAAATAATTTCTAAGATGGTTTTTTTGTGATTACAATTTCAAGGTATGGATTTGTGTTTCTTTTATTTTGAAAACTAAGAGTAGTTATTTGCAAACAAAGTCATCTATCTTGAAATGAATAAATATAATAATAAGTTTCTTGAAAAATATTTATTTAAATATATTTACTGATAGTTTTTCAAATTTTATAGTCATTGATGCAAGATATTGGCTGAATAAAAGTTCTGTTAATTGAAAGGTTAGGCTGAGACGTTGGAAATGAAGATACAAATAATTTCTAAGCTAGTTTCCTTATAATTACAAATGTCAAGGTATGGATTTGAGTTTATTTTTTCTTAATACCAAGATCAATTATTTTCATACATAGTTATCTATCTTTATATTAATAAATATAATGATACGTTCCCTAAAAAACATTCCTTTAAATATATTTGTTGATAGTTTCTCAAATTTTGTAGTCATTGAGGTAAGATATTGGTGGAAGTGAAACTATAGTAGTCAAAAGATTGGGATGAAGTTTATATAATTTCTAAGTTTGTTTCCTTGTGATTGCAACTACAAGGTATGGATTTATTTTTCTTTTGTTTCGAATACTGAGAGCAGTTATTCGCATGCATAGTCATCTATCTTCAAATGAATACATATAATGATAAGTTCTTTAAAAATTATTTATTTAAAGATATTTTCTGAAAACATTGTCCATGTTGGTTTTCTTGGAAATTTCATGTATATCTATAAATATTTTCCTTAAACTCAAAATTTTTTAAATGGGTATTTTTTGGTTAGTCAAAAATATGGTTGAAATGATCATAAGGCTCTATTGTGTTTACTCATATTGTTCTTTTTGCATTGTTTAAAATAAGTATCTTGCATGGCATTATTTACTAAAAAAATCAATTTCTTGTTTGTTTAAAATGATTATTTCTCAAAGGAAATTATTTTCTTGTTTGTCTAAAATAAGTATGTCGTAAAGACCAACCAAATAATATAATAAATAGAGTATAGCAAAAATTGTGACAAAAAATTAGAGTATAGAGTATAAACAATAACCAACTATGGGGCCATAAAGAAAGACAACTATGAAAAATGAGGATCTCAAGAAAATATCTTTATATAAATACTTTTCAAATAACTTATCATTATATTTATTCATTTCAAGAATCAAGATAGACTATTGTGCATGCAAACAACTGCTCTTAATCTTCTGTTTGATTAAGAGAATGTGTCTATAACAGTTGTAAAATCTATTATAGAAATGCATATGTATTTGAACATAAGTGATTCAAATACATATGTTATGGTTTCTTGATTTCTCTATTCATTGAAATAAATAAATATAATGATAAGTTCCTCAAAAAACATTGTTAAAGATATTTTCTCAAAACACTATGCATGTTAGTTTTCTTGAAAATTTTGTGTATATCTACAAATCTTTTCCTTAAACTCAAAATCTATGAAATGGGTATTTTTAGGTTAGTAATAAATATTATTGAAATAATCATGAGGTTTTGTTGTGTTTATTCATTTTTCTTTGCGCATTGTTTAAAATAAGTATATTGTATGTCATTATTTCTCATAAGAAATTAGTTTCTTTTTTGTTTAAAAGAAGAATTTCTTAGAGGAAATCAATTTCTTATTTGTTTATATGTAGCATGTGGTAAAGACCTACAAGATAATATAATAAACTGAGTATAGCAAAAATTGTGACAAAAATTTAAAGTACAGATTATAAATAGTAAATCAGCTATGGGGCCATAAGGAAAGACAATTATGAAAAGAGAGGATGACAGAACTAAAAAAAATTGTGTACACATGGTAAGATCATGTGCAGTACTTAGTATAAATTGAGTACATACCTCTTAAAAACTAATCTAATATTGACCATTAAATTATGATACTTGACATTGAATTAATAGGATGTTAGTTTGTTGTTTTATTTGCTCTTAGTTGTAATAGTGATTATATTTTCCTTTTTGGTTTTGTTTTCATTGATAAAACACATTTATAGAATTAGATATCTTTCTTTCAAGAGATTTTCTCTTCTATAGGCTTTACTATATTGGATAGGTTAGATTATATAATTTGAAATCTGATTCACATACACATATATCTGATAATTGCGATATTTAATTAGTGCATCATTCATTATTATCCTTAGAATTTATAAAAACCCCTATGTACATCTTATAAACTTTTGTTGCTTCCTAAAATCACTGTTATTCTACAACCATAAAACTATGATCCAAGGTTCACCAAAATAGTCACTAAAAAATTATACCATGTCCTTCTAAATTTAGGTTAGACCTTATTTCCATGTTTTGAATTTATAAGTGAGTTGTGGTTTGGTTCAAGTTTTAAATTATAAATTTATAAATAGTGTTATATTTTTGAAGTTTATTTTTTATCTTTTTATAAATAAATTTACTAGTATCAGCACTTTTTTTAGGTGCCAAATTTCAAATTGTCAATGCCAAAGTTATTTTAAGAAGTGGATTAGTGATTTCATCCTTAAAGGGAGTGATTTACATTGGTGATTCATAAAGTTCGCATTGAAAGGTTTTTTATTTTTAAAATGTCTACTCCTAGTTCGAGTGTTAGGAAATTAACTAGGGGTTCATTGAATGGAAATTCTATTTTGTCATATTTTAATAAACATCAACAAGAAAAACCTTTAAAAATAAACATTGGTTTAGAAAATCAACCAGAACTAAACATTCTTTGATATTCATTAAATTCATAAATGATGTTTTTGACATCTCCCATGAGTGCTAATGACACTTTCAACATCTTATTCTTGTCAATTCCATTTTTTAGGTAAGGTCTCTATCACTTTTAGGTGCACATTTATAGCATTAGATCTAGTCAATAATTGTTACTGGAACTTGCATTATAACATATACACCTATAAACCTTGCATGTTCCCTTTTCTTTAATTTGAAAATAGATAACCAATATTTGTTTTGTTTCTATGACTTAGAAGCTCATGTCATGATTAAAAATATAGACATAAGAATTCCTTATATAATGAGGAGTAAATGAAGTTCATCTTATATAAATTTTGAGTTAAACAACCTAGATATTATTTTCCAAACATGTTTTAATTTTGTAGATATTTATTTTCCCAATGTGTTTCAATGTTCATTGTGTCTATCTAATCTTTATGAATCTCATAGATCCATGATATGAATGGCAAGATAAATATACATGTAAATGTAAAAAACCCATTGGGCCAACTTTATGTTTTAATAAATATTGTATGTTTAAGTAGAAATATGTTTTTATTAAGGATGAGTGTTTTTTTCTAATTTTATTGTGTTGTAATAATTTTTATAAAATCTTATATATTTATATTGATTTTTTATGCAATGAATGCCAATGTTGCAAAAAATGCACAAAATAATGATAGACAAGAGTAGAGAACATTACACCCTAGAGGAATAAGATGAACATAAAATAATAATTTAGAATAAGAGTTAACATCATGGCTTGGATGAATAAAACAAATGCAAGATTTAGAAATTGAAAGAGAACAAAATATAACTAATCCTAATAGAATGCTTGGGAGAGATTTAAATACTTTTTAAATTATTTCTTGATATGGCCTAGGAAAGTTACATTAGATTAAATGTTTTTCAAACACCTGAAGGCCTTGTATACAAAATATGTTGACCATAAAAAGTTTGTCATCAAATTTCAACATCAAATGTCATGGATTTTAAGCCATAAGTATGAGAATTTGAAAACTTAGCATGGGTTGAGAAAATGTTAATATTTTGTGTCTACTCAATCCTACAAGTGACACACGCAACCAGAGGTGAATATTAATATAAAGGACATGCAGTATATTTTTAAAAAGAAATAAAATAAATATCTAAGGTTTTGAAACATTGAATAAAGGAATGTCGATGATTATAGTTCAAAGGAGGGATCAATGTGAAATAAATTATAACTTTACTATTAATATAGAGTGGGCATAAAAGGAACTTAAATAGAAGATAAAACATGAAAATGTCTATTCATATGTTCGGATTGATGAAAATGATCTTAGTGAACTTTTAGCCAACTTTGATGAAAACATATTTAAGCAGTTGAACTCTATCCACATATAATTTGATTATGATGAGAATGAATATGCATTTATAGGTCCAACAATGGATATGGATGAACAAAATATGATTAATCACATGACATCAATGGTATTGAGACCATGAAATTACCAAAGAGAGATGAAATTAATCCATGCATGGGTAAATAACCCTAATATATATCCTAAAATGTTTATTTATTAGCTAAGGATGGGAACAACACCTACCAATGATTATGTTGCATTAGGCTTACTTCATATGACATTTCCAACATTGTTTCTTGATGGAGGATGTGATTAGGTAGAACCACAATTTAAATGAGTATTTTTTATTTCATTTTGGATGAAGTGGTATGTTACATTATTTTTCAAATAAGTTAGGGAAACATCACTCATGGATGAGTTTCATTGTCGTGAAAGGTTGACATTCCTTTGGTTTACAATTTGGGTTAGAATTGTCTGCACTTTATTTTCCATAAAGAAAGTTTTGTCATATTTTATGGCATGACATGGGTTTTAGAACCTGAGAGGAGGACTTTGAATACTAAGCATCCAATCACTGATAAAGTTTTAAAGCATATGTTGTGGATAGAACTCTAAACATACATATATCATATGACCTTGAGAAAAAGACATTGAGTTATTGAGAAAAAGACTAACTCCTAAGCATATGATAATATTAATTCCATATATCCACTTAACACTTAACATTAAAAAATAAAAAAAACTAATAAATTACATTTTATGGGTTATAATTTTCCTTGAAGAGGGAGAATAAAGACTAAGCAGTCTGTTGTCATGTTCAAAAGGAAGATACAAACTTTTTGTTTGTAGAAGTTATTACTATCATCTTTCCCATTCATTTTATATGTTAAAAATGAAGATATAAAATGATTAAGAATTTAATTATCTTAATGAATAAGGTATTTTTTAAATTAAAATACAAAATGATTTTATTATCTTAATTAATCAGGGTTTTTAAAATTAAAATATAAAACAAATAGAAATTGAGAGAAATAGTTTTTGAAACTTAATTTTCTTATAATAATATATAAAATTCCACCAAAACATTTTTACTTGGGTGTTAAATTAATTCAATATCAATTTAGATTCAAAACAAAATAACCAATCTTTGTTTTGTTGTTGCGATTTGGAAGTTCATAATGATTACATATATAGACATAATAATGTCTTATATAATGAGGAGTAAATAAAGTTTATCTTATATATTGAGATAAAAAAAATATATATTATTTTCCAAACATGTTTATTTATATAGATATTTATTTTCCCAGTTTGTTTTTAATGTTCATACTGTCTATATACCAATTTCATTACGTATCTCACACAGTCATGATATGGATGGAAACATAAATATATATGTCAACATAAAAAAAATATTAGGCCGACATTATGTTTTTATAAGTATGTTATATTAAGTAGAAATATATTTTAAGGTCAAGTTTTATTTTATTTTATTTTATTGTGTTGTAATAATTTTAAACAAATTTTATATGTTTATATTACTTTTATATGTAATGGATGTTGATGTTACAAAGAATGCTAAAAAAATGATATACAATAGTTGAGAACGTCACAACCTTGAAGAATAAGATGAATGGAAAATAATGATTTAGAATTAGAGTCAACATTACAACCTAGAATAAAAAGACAAATGCAAGATTCAAAAATTGAAAGAGAACAAAATACAACTAATCTGAATGGAATGCTTGGGAGAGATTTGAATACTTTATAAATTATTTTTTGACATGGTCTTGGAAATTTACATTGGAATGATTTTTTATCAAATACCTAAAGGCCTTGCATCTAATATATGTTGCCAACAAAAATTCCATTATCAACTTTTAGCATCAAATGACATGGATCTTAAGCCACAAGTACAATAACTTGAAAGCTTATCATAGGTTGAGGAAATGTTAATAGTTCATGTGAACCCAATCCTACAAGTGACATATGCAACTGGAGGCCAATGCAAATATAAATGACATACAATAAGTTTTACATAAGAAGTAAAATAAATAAATAAGGTTTTTTTCACCTCAAACGAAATATTTGTTAATGATTATAATTTAGAGGAAGGATTAATATGGAATAAATTACAACTTTTCTATCAATATAGAGTGGGCATCTAAGGAACTTAAATAAAAAATAAGACATGAAAATATCTATTCATACTTTTAGATTGATGAAATTGCTCTTAGTGAACTTCTACAAAACTCTGATTAAAATGTGTTTAAATAACTAAGCTTTAACCACATGCAGTTTGATTCTATAGTAAATGAAGTCATATTTATAGGTTCAGTGATTGATATGGATGAAGTAAAGATCATTAATCACATGATACCAATGGTCTCCAAACCCCCAAATTCCCAAAGAGAGATTTAATTAATCCATATATGGTTAAATAACCCCAATGTAGATCTTGAGACACTAATGGATTAGTTGAGGAATTGAGAATCTCCCACATATGAATATATCACACTAGGATTACTGGATATGGTATTTCCAACATTATTATTTTATGGAAGATGTGATTAGATAGAACCATGGTTGAGATGAGTATATCTTCATGAATTTTTAAACATCTATTTCAATACAGGGATCAACATTTCAGTTCACACCCATGAACTAGATATTATAGGATGAACATGATAATGAGACATCATGCACATAGTTCTTTAGTAGTGTTTGTGAAAAATATCCTTCAAAATATGTCAATCACCATCAATGAGTTACATGATCATATCGACAATGTTCCCCACTCCCATTTCATTGACTGTTTGATGTGGTTTGGAACCACCTTGAGGGGTACAAAATCTTATTAGACAAAAACGTCTTGGTGAATTAATTGACATGCTACATCAACTTGGGTTACCTAACATTTTCTTCACTCTAAGTACAATTGATATATATTGCCCTAATGTACATGCACTAATTCCAAGAATAGAAAAAATAAATCCATGATAAGTCCAAAATTTATGAAGACAGAATATTATTGATTATCCTTATATAGTGGTAGACTATATGCACTTGCAACATACAATTTTCTACAAGGAGATATTACAAAAAGAAATAAAAGTTAAATTTTATTGGTTTATATATTAATAGAGACATAGAGGTTCACCACATGTGCATAGATTCAAATGGTTAGAAAAAGCACCAAATATGAACAACTTTGATTGGAAAAATTATCCTAAATGGAAAAATGTTGAGAAATACTTCCATTTCATTTTTCATGCATAGAATCCTCGAAACAATCCACACCAAAAAAATATACAGACCTTCATGTTAATAATTCTCTCCAAATTTATGTTTTATACATTTTTATTTTATTTTATCAATGTAACTAATAGATTATTATATATTATGAATTTTAGGCATCAAAAAATATTTCTCAACATCCATGTCTTTGAAATACAAGATAACATACACAGGTAGATATGGAATATGACTATGAAGAGCTACTCAATTATTTATAATGACATACAATGTGTCGAGAGGGTACCTACTAGTGTAATAATGGTTTGTAGGTAATATGTTCAATCATTTTAATAGTTATATAGATATTAAAAATAATATGTGTGTAATAACTAAAAATTAAGTTATTGTTGCTTATAGTTATAATGCATTATGGCCATTGAATATTAAGGGATTAAAACTATATCAAGACTCAGAGACAAGAGACAAAAGTTTTAACTCTACAAGAAATGATGAGTAAATACACAAAATATCTACATACTACAGTTGTGGAGATCAAACCTAGATTGCAAATCCATTCTTTCTAAACATGTTGTAGTCAAGTATGCAATAAAAGTAGAGAATATATTTGAAAGTTATCATCAAATGTTTATGTGGATTAAAAACATTAAAAACCCAAATGAATTAGAAATAAGAGCATATGTAATAATTTTAATTGAAATAATTATTGAAAGACACATTGTGACATAAGAAACATGTTGCATGTTGTTGGGGCTTGTGTTGGTAGAGAGCAATAGATTATTTGTAAATTTGAATGAAATGAGCTTCATTGGAAAAACTTTGCTACAATACATGGAATCTAGACTTCATCAAACATTTACTGATAATGTAAATGTGTTTTGGCAGTATATCTATGATTTTGGTTGGATATTTAGGACAACTCCATCCTATTTGTTATATACCACCATACGATAAAAATAGATGTGAAAATGTATTGTGGGAACAATTCAAATAGGTTGTTGCTTTGGATAATCTATTTAGAAATTAAGAAGAAAATAAGGACCAACAAAATTTTATTCAACTTCTCACAAATATGAGAGATGCAAATCTGACAATTGATGATTGGATGTTATTGGTGACAAGAAATAATGTTGACAATGAATTTTGTCAGCTGATAGTTATAATTGAATATAGAAACATGTCAAGTTTAGACAATGAATTTCCCCTCATTATTGAACATATGGGGATATATCTATCTCTTAAATAGTTTCATTAATAATATTTATGTTATCGACATTCAATAGTTTATAAATGATATGTATTTTATCTTTCAATTTGGATGAAGTTTCAAAACATAAATAAATATCAATTACCTTTAGGGTCTAGACCCTGAGGAAAATATTGATTCCTAAGCTTCTAATCATATCAATTTCTTATATCCACTTAAAAAACACTTCACATCAAAACATATGTTGTATGGGTTATGATTTTCCTTGAGGAGGGAGAAGAAGAAAGATTAAGTGGTCCTTTGCCATGTTCAAAATGATGATACAACCTTTTTCTATTCTTCATAAATTTTTGATTTCCCACTTAGATTAATTTTTAGTACTTGACAGGTACTATTATTTTTGCCTAATTTTATTATTAATCCATGCTTATTATCGATAGCCAATGACCATGCATTGTACATGAGCTCTAAAAAATTTTCTATAAGTCTTTAGACATGATACATATTATTTTATTATGTATCCAATTATGACTAAGCTATGATTATTTCTCTCTGGATGATCTAATCAACAAGTTTGGAGGGAAGTGAAGGAATTCATTTGTGAATGTTCAGAGAGCCAATCAACAAGGTTTTATTTTTTCCTGCCTTTACCTTTGTTGGTATAAACATGGTCTATCCCTACTACCCTAAAAGAAGGCTGCACATGTGTGTGTGTTAATAAGAGTGGTTTTGAATAAGGCTAAAGGTGTTGGATTTAGGGGAAATGGGTAGATGTTTCTAGGTGATGAGGGAAACTATAATGGAAACAAAGGATCAAGGTGAAATAGGTATTGAATTTTTTTTGTATAACTGTTTGATCCTGAATGTAGATCCACCATTCATAATATTATCACTTCCATTCTTTTCATCACCATCAAATATACCTATAATCTCTCCCAAAGCTAAAATTCCCATTATTAAATCCAACATACAAACATAATTGAACTTGCAATAATGTCCAAATTAGAAGAATGAATGCTATCATCGGTATCAATGGTGACATCTCATATGAAGGCAATGATATATTTGTGTCCCACATTTATTTTATTGTGCTCATTTATATTAGGAAAAGCATATCTCCAAACCTACCCATTTTCACCTTCATTTTTATGAGAATCTCCATCCATTCTTAGAGGCATTAAAAATATAGAATACTAATTTGCAAGACATTAAGCCACTGCATTTTTAGGCCATCATCTTTTCTTAGAAGCAAATTCACCATGATAAGAGAGAGCAGGTCAAGAAAAATTTATTATTCTCCTTTATCAAGTTAATTTTCAATGGGGTTTAGTGGGGGGATAATAACATGTTAAAAAAAAGAGCAGCTTTAGTGGGTGATAATATTTATTTCCTCTAGGCATGTTCTCTATGAAATTTAAATATAATGAGAATAACCTTATTAATCCTTTAGAATAATCAATTTGCACATTATGTTATTTATAAATTAATCGCTCTATTATTTTGTTTATCTGAGATAGATGTCTAAGCTTTAATCAAGATTGTATTCTAAGTATTTACTAGTTTGATAAATAACCAAAATTATAAATCAGAATATTAAATTACTTTTAGATTTTATAAATTGGGTGTTAATATTAGTTTAAAACCTATAGATAATGAAGCTGAATTGTAAATCAAGTTTTTCTAGTTTTAGGTTATTAAAATTTTATGAAGGTAGGTAAATGACACTGTTATGTTTTTGAAATGGGCATAGGGGAAAACTTTTTCCTTCCTATTGGTTATAAAAAATCCTATTTTGGGGTAAAAGTGATGGATGTTTATTACTATTCATTCTGCAAGTACTAGTGCAAAATTCTCTAGTTTACATGGAAACCTTATTCTTCATCTAAATATCTTAAAAAATAAATTGATTCAATAATTAAAAGTTCAATAAACATGGGAATTAGGATATAATGGAAAAACCCTACACTGTTATAAATCCACCACTAAATCCTCAACAATATAAAAATTAAAATAAATCACACTTGTAAATAACACTCTTTGAAAATGTTAAACCTATGATTCTTTCAACAAAAAATGTTATACAGTAATGCCCTATTTTCCACTTATGGAGTATTCATAGAATGACATGTTTAATATTATGCATTTGATGAGGTGAAGCATTAACTCAACTTGAAATAATTCCATTCATTCTAAATTTTCAATATTCATTCAAGATCAAGACAAATGATTCAAAGTATGCACTAATTGGTCCTCCATTAGCAAGGACACTTGGTGGCTTATCACAATGAGACATTCAATGATGCAGTCTATAGATATCTAACATACAATAGAGAATTCTAAACCATAGTTCAAGCATGTCAACAAATGAAGGAATACATCATGTGCAAGGAGATAAAAATCTACACAAATCACAAACCTCTGAAAATAATTAAAAACTTGAGTTAATTTCACAATGAATGCCATCAAAGGTGGTCAATCTACTTGCAGTCATTCCATCTCAATATTGATCTCAAAAAGATAATTACAAATCAGATTTCCAACTCATTAGCTGACCTACAATGAATATAGTATCTTTTCCTAGTTGTTTATATTTGGGGGCATGCTATATAAATTTAATGATCTATTTGATTAATCTTTTTATGTAATGTTTTTTCTTATAAACCATGACCCAATTGTGGCCAATAGTTGAAACCTAAGGCACATTGGTTACCATGTCAAGCTATGTAGGGCTTAATTGTAGTTAATACTGACATGGAATATAGAGTGGACCAGAATGTTACTAAAAAACTACTTGTCTTTATCTGAATTGATGTTCTATGGAAAACTAAAGTGAATCCACATATTCTCAAAGAATAGTTTGGTAGTTCCTTCTCCTAAGATGCCCTTCTTATACACCATCAAAACTTCTATTTCGGGAACACCTATTAACCACCACATGGTAGTATGAAATTTATAGTATGTCTAATGTTTTTGATACTACTACAAGATGAGTGTGATCCACGATGTGTTTTACTATTTTAGTTAGACATTTTTGCATGTTTTCACATGTTGTGGATGAACCCTTCTACTTTTTTTAGATCTCATTGTAGACACTCTATGTGATGATTTTAAGCCATATAGGCTTTTACATTCCTATTGACCTATTTTAGTAAATTATCAACATTAGTATAATACATTTATTTCAATATAAGGATTTAAATTTGGATCAATTATCATGTTTTTATTATTTTAGGTGTGTTTGATAAATTTCAACTATGTTATGTGTAGAGTTTGATCCTGACTTATCTAAAACCATTTAGATGCCATCAATATCCTCTATAATAAATAGGAACTACTCACATAGAATTTTCATTAGAAAAATGTTAGTTATGGGCATAAATTTTGTGGGGATTATGTTCTTGTTATGGTTCTACTTTTTTCATGAGCGTGTTAGACAATTTTAAACTATGTTCTATATAGAGGTTGAGCCTGGCTTCTCTAAAACCCTTTGGATGCCATCAATATCTTGTGCAACATCAAGGAACTGATCACATATAATTTTTATTATGATAATGTTAGTGATGCTAATATCTCTTGTGGGGATTTTGTTCTTATTATGGTTCTGTGTTTTACACAAGAATAATAAGGTCAAGGAGGTATACATAAACATGGAACAACTTCATAAAAAAAGAGGTATAAACCATAGAAGAGAACACATTTTTGTCACTTGTATTTTCACCCTTTGAGGATATGTCTTATATCTCCTCATCCAAGTGGCACCATGGAAACATCTAACTTGTTGTGGCTAGTCAATTTGATGAGATGAATATCTAGTAGGGCTAGTTCCCTTGATGCACTCTTTTAAACACTCATTCACTTATCAACTTTGTATGAAAAGGGTAAAGAAGACAAAATTATAAATATAAAAGGTGATGCACCAATATTTAATTTCCTCCTATTGACTAAACTTATACTACTTAGATTAAATCAAAGCTTCTCTGACATAAAACTCACAACTCAAGATAGATTGTTACATCAATATTTTATATGCTAGGTTCAAGAGGTATATTATTGTTTAGGATGGATGATGAATGATAATTTAGAGAGTGAAATCATAGATAAATTATGAAACACTTATACACTAAAAGAGAACACTAATAAATATATGCAACAATTACTCTTCTACACACTTGGTGAATAATCAAGGATAACAGGCTAGAAAAGATCATCTTCTACTAGACAAGACCAACAAGATTGCAAAAAAACTCAATTTCAAAACATGTAATAGGGAAAATTAACTTGTTTATTTCTCCAAGATTCAATCAAATAAAAAATTGGATAGGGTTTTACCATTAACCAATGGACGCTACTCAAAAGAGACAAGAGGGTCACTATTTATAACATTTAGAAGAAGGGAAAGATAAGGGAATTAAAAAGGTCACTTAAACACTTTTAAAGCTGATAAAATAAGTTAAATATTCATGATAAATAGGTGTAAAATTAACCATGAAATTTTAGGAAGTAAAAGTGTCCATATGAGTCATGAAACTCATGAAAAATGGCATGAAACTCCTTGTGTTGGCTTAAAAAATTGACTTCATCATCCACACCCATTTTAACATCCAAAAAATTAATAGGGATAGGTATGATGATTGGAATTAGATTTAATTATTTCATAAATGCCTCTTTATGCATTGGTTGTCTTCTTGTTCATTTGAAAACTTTTGTAAATGAGCCATCATCATCTGTAATCTAAGAAACTCCTCTTTCAATCACCACTCACACTTGGCCTCAAAATTTGATTCATTTTCCATTAAAATCCATGTGATGGAGTGTATGAAACTTTTTACAACCGTTCACATCCTTATAATTCTTAGGTGCACCTTAAAAGGACATCCACTTGAGGTTTTCACACTTCTCACCCTCATGTTCACTATGCCATTTTTGACTATCTGAGACAAGAGCTATTTTATAAATACTTATGATTTTTTCAAAGGAATTAAATGATAATAGTGAGTTATTAAAATTATATATATTACTCCCAAACTTGATTTCATATTTAGACCCCTTATAGAACCTACACAACATACAAAATAGTCAAAAGTACATTATTTTGTACCCTGTCTGTATAATTTCATTAAACTCAAAATGGTGGGAAGGATAATGAGAGTGTCATTTAAAAGTTAAAATCAATTTCATTTTCAAACTATTTCATTATATTATCTATCCAACTTCATTTCCTTCATCGGGTCGTGACTCAGGGTTTGAAAGGGTTTTAGGTAGTTTTCACTCTTAAGATTTGTTAATAAAACTTTGACATTGGAACATCCAAAAAAAATTAAAAAATATGATCTTCAACACCCCTAATAACCTCCCCAGACTCTTTTATCATCCATGCATAATCTCATGAAAGATGTGAGCATTCAAAATTAGCCTATCAAGCTTGTTTTCATAATTCTTGCATGCTTGGACTATCTCTAAGCTAAAAGTAGATTTCATATATTTTTATTTATATATCACAAGCTCAAAAATGTTTACATAAATCTCATAAACATGTTTCAATCAGATATATATCTCACCGATGGATAGAAGTGAGGTTGGACCCCCAATTGGCTCTGGATCCCTTCAAGGCCTAATGGTCTTATCATGCACCCTTCTAGTTTTAGCTATTTGGACTGATATATCATGGATATTATGGTGTATCATGATTATTAAAACCTCAATAAATATAAAAAATTCACCACACAACTTTCCTATCATGACTTCTAATCTCCCTCTCATTCAACAACTAGGCCTAATTGGAGCTTGTGTAGTTTGACTGTGTGCAGGAGTGTTTTGATAAATTTGAAATGTATAAGATTAACTTAGTGATTCCTATAACATATTTAAATTTAAATCACATCAAAATATGTTTCTTTAGGTTCCCAAATATTTTTATTTAGTTTATCACACTCCTTGGCTTCAATTTCTTATTTTGTCCAACCCTGATTTTCTTGACTGACTGAACTTAGACAAAATAGTGAGGTATATCCATATTTCCCAAGGAAAAATGAATATTTTAATAGTTTTATTAGGTTATAATTAAAGTTTTTACTAATTTTTTTTTATCTATATTCATCCATTTAGGCACCTAACCAACTTAATTTGGTCAAAAAAGGCCTCCAAAAGGACTATTTTCTTGCATTTTTTACTTCCACCTAAGAAGGACCTCTCAATGCTAAATAAAAGATGATTATGTTTCTTTAAAATGTTACACACCTCAAATTAATTCTCAATAATATTTTAATTCACCCAAAAACACATCTCTTCTTTGGATTCTTCATTCTTACCTATTGAGCAACATGGGTTTCCTAGCTCATCTATACGGACTGCTACCTTTGGCCAGTAAGAAGAGTAGGTGATCATATTTAAAGGGATCATGCAGATTTTGAAAACACTTTATAAATAAATCATAAAAAATTCAAAGTTTTTAGTAAACCCTCTCCCTTTTCCTAAGAAAGTTCACCTCATTACCCTCAATTCATTCTCAAGACTGCACACTCAACTGAAGGTGCATGTAGAGCTCTAAAAGGCCTGTACAAGCTTATTTCACACATGAAAAAGTTAATGGAGATATTAATGGTATCTAATAATGTGTTCCTAGGTTTATTTAATAATTTAAGTCCATTCTATAATTTTTATGTGCACCTTGAGCTTATAAACTGAGTCTTTCTTGTTTTGACTATGAAACCCTACCTTAAAGACTTGTGTAGGTATGCATTTACCTATTTAGACTTTGGTGATGATATATGAAAACCTTAATTGAATATTAAAAGTCATAAATTATATGTTTTATACCTATATCTACCTTATATGCCCTAAACACCACCTAGACATCAATTTTGGGTCACTATTTTCATACCCAACTACAAGTGCATACTTCTTTGAGAATGGACACTTATAGGTGTCCATGAGCTTGAAAAATAATGCATACACATCATAATAGTGACCCTCATTATATCTATATGTCATTAAATCAATGGAACCATTCTATCCAACATGAGAGTGTGTTTGTTTTCTCTTATGATATCAGCTGTCATTCAAACCTCAAACTTATAGATAAGAATGTAGGGTTTTAGTGTTTTAAGATGCATCTTTAGGACCCCAAAAAACCACTTTACTTTAATCTTGTTTACCCCATTCTTGGTATAGTCCTTATCCATAATAGATTCAATAAAGTCTACCTATCTAGTTTTTTTAAAACCCTTTAAAAACAAGTTGTGAGACATCCACAAAACACCCATGGACCTATGTTTCCATATTTTTGGGAAACCTTCCTTAAACTCAATATTTGTTCCCTCCAACATGATTAATACCTCTTTTTTTCCTTTTAACACCTCAAATAGGTATTATTTGGCTTTCTCACATGATAATAATCAAAATAAGGTTTTACCATGTTTCATCTTTTCATACAAATGCCTTCATGGCTCTATGGTACCACCTATAGGTGGTCATTTGCACATACACATGTAGTAAGTCAATTGGATAGTATACAAGGTGTGTATGTTTGAAATAAACCCTATGTTTTTCACCAAGAACCTCAATTCATTGTTAGTAATATTAAGAGATTTAAACACATATGAAACGTTTCCTCTTAGCATGATGTCAACAAAAGGTTCTTGTAGGTGTGTGTTTTATTATTTTTTGGAACTAGGGTCTAGTTCCTAAACAATAAAGGGTCTAGAGTAAGGGGAAAAATCCAATAAAATATAATATAAAATAGGTTTTGATAAATTTAATTAAATTAATTTCATATGAAAAGATATAAACTTATTTGGAAAAATAGATTGAAACAGATGATTCAAGGCTTGAAATATGCTACACAGGACTGGGACAGTATCTCAAATTAGGATTTAGATTTTGTACTATGAAAGGATAAGAGTGATAAAATAAGAAATATTAGGTTCTAGTTATATATTAATCTTATACCTCTTTTATTTATGTGATCAAAGATTTCTAGGTTTTGTTCATTGTCTCTGTGTGAGCCCATGTTTGAAATTTTAGAGGTTGAATGTTGATAAAACTCACTATATGTCAATTTCAATATCCAAAACTTGGGTCTATCTACACACACAAAATAATAAATACATCAAAAGTATAAGGAGGAAAAATTAGGTTAGGAGAACTATGATCACATGATCTAGAACCCTTATTGCCCTAATTGTTGCCTACATTAACCCTCAAACTAGGGTATTAGATCAAATATAGTTCTCCCTGAGGGAATGTGTATAATCAATGCACATGATAGATGTAAGAATGAAATTTTGCCTAGGTCTTTCCTTGATCAAGCATTCAAGTCTATGTGTGATGCAGAATTTTGAGCTATACTATTGACTAATTTTTAATTATGTAATGTGTTAAATTAGTAAGTTTTAGATATAAAATTCCTTGTGAAGTCCTTTATATAGGAGAATATTTGTTTTGAATTTTATAACTTTCTTGACATTTGGAAAACATTGGAAAACTTAAGGATGAAGCTAAGAATGTGGTTTGGACTCATTAAGCAAGGGGAATTGATTGTTAAGACTCAAAATGACACTGTATAGGAGTGTTAGAAATGGCCACCTTAGGGTTCAGTGTTGTAGTCCAATCCCAACACTCCTATCCTATAGGCTTGGGACCTAGGGGGTGGAATTATCATGGGAAATTTAACTTGGCTAAGGTGGAATGACATTTTAGAAGGCTCGAGATGATTGGGAATAAGTAAAAGGTGATTCAAGCATGAAACAAGAAAAATATGTCCAAAATCAAAGACATGGTTAAATGTGAACAAGGTTCATAGTCTCTAATCAGAGTCTCCTATGAAATAACTATGAAAAGACATGATATTTGTGGTTTCTTGATGAGTTTAGGGTGTATACATTTGGCCCTCTTTTAATATAGTGATGCAATGAAATGAAGTACTAGAGTAAAAGAAAGAAAATAAAATGCATACCTGAACCTACCTACATGGAAATAAATGTGTTACAAAAGGGTCCAAATCACTTCCTAGCAAGGGAAGTGGATATAGAGTTGAATAGTGCCTAGAGAAAGGAGGAATCCATAAAATGGATGCTCCCTATACTGAATATGAATGTGGAATCCATGTAACATGGAGAAGGAGGGCAATGCTTACCCCCTGTGCTAAATCTGACTAAAATTGAGAAATGCTTGGAGGCCCAAAACTAATGTCTATCCTCTGTCCCACACAAACTCATGTAATCTAGAATGTGTATATAGAATATATATACTATGAATAGAAAGATATGGCATGTCCCCACTTTGAATATCTAAAATGGAACTGAGAAATGATTGGAGGCCCAAAACCAATGTCTATCCTTTGTCTTACATAAACTCATGTAGTTTGGGTCTAGGTAATGCAATGGACTAACCTCTGTAGATGGACATACAATCTAACTTGGAGACAACCTAGGTACCATTGCATGTAATCTAAAAATCTAGTCAATGTGTAAGAAGAGAATGACATGTCTTTCCACTCCATTTGTATAATACTATATGATAAAGAACATGAACATCTATGTTATACCCATAAATTTGGTAATACATATAATGACATGTGAAATGACATGTTATGCCATGTCCCATGTGAAAAACTAGAGATTAAAACACTGGACTCTACACTATGCCTATAATCTGTTATTTGGTCCTATAGCTATGTCATTCTATATGAAGATATATGTGTGAGACATGTAGTATGTACATGCCCCCAAATCTAGTATTTGAGTCCAAACATATATTGAAGTCACTATGAATCCATATAATCTAAACCATTATATCTAACTAGTCTATGTATCTATAAGCTAAAATCACTATGGAGCGATATGATCTGAACCACTATATCTAAATAGTCTATATATCTATAAGTTGAAGGTATGTCCCTCTGAATGTCTTGAGTAATGATGTCCCTCTGAATGTCTTGAGTAATGACGAGCGACCCATGTAATCTGAATCACTATATATCTTGACCAATCTGAGCTAAATATGGTAATCTAAATACTATATGTGTATAAACCATGGTGTATCTGCTTATGAGAGTGGATGGGTTATGCTAGGTAAGTGTAAGAATAGGAATAATATGAATGATGCCCCTATTTTGGGGATAGGGATGAGATCTTATGATAGATGAGTTTGAGCCAAAAGTGATGACTAGTGGTGTATGAATAGTTGCAAATTTAGAATGTGTTGAATTGATTGAGAGGTTATTTAATTGATTAGACTTAGTTGTTGAAAGTGTAAGAAGTTTTGATTGGTAGGGACCAAGTTGTGTGTCTAGGTATGAGAGTGGTATAGATATGTATGAGCCATATTAGGTATATGAGGTAGTAAGAGACAAAAGATTGTATGGTGTTGAAGGTACTATTGTCATGATTCTATGGAAGAAAATAGTTTACAAAATGGAGTTATGAGATTCTAGTTATGGGTAAAATAGTATTTTGTTTTGAATGAAAAAGTTGTTTGATATAGGAAAATTGGATTGATTCATGATTCATTTATGCATTTGACAAGGTTAAGATTGTGAGCTCTAGAGTGAGAGATATGCTAAGGAGATGAGCACCTACCATAACCTAGTTTGAGTATTTGGTACCCTAGGTGGAGGTTGGAGGTGATGTTAGCCTAGTGAGTAAGCTTGATGCATGGCTTTTGTCTATTTGGAATCCTATTTTGGTGATTTTTGACCTATTTAAAGTAGCCTAAGACAATTTTAACTAGTTATAACACTCCTATCTAAGATTGAACACTCTTATCTAGGGTTCCATACTTTTATCTAGGTTTTAGTGATCTTATCTAGGTTTGAGCACAGTCACTTTATTGCACTATTGGGCTTATGAGCACACTAAAGTTGTGCATTTTATTGGGTTACCTAGGTTAGATTGGGCATATCCATGGCCATTTAGGGAGTGGTGGATGAGGACATTGGCTATTTGATCTCCTAGGATAGATCACTATAAACTATTTTTAGATAGATTAGTGGCTTGCAATATCATATGGAGGCCCTATAGAGGATTTCCTAGGTGGGCTAAGGATGGAGTGCAGTTGTAGTATTTGAGGGTCAGTTTTTAGATACATGACCATTAGGTTTGAGTGTACGAGTGCTTTCAGTATGAGCATGTGACTAGATAGTTTGGGGTACCATAGGATGTTCCCCTTATAGCATGGGTATGGGTGAGAAGTACATAGGCACTAATGAGGGTAGGAGCTCATGTGAAGCCTACTGAGGTTGAGTTATCACCATTACGTTTGGATACACAAGATTTAGCTATAGATATTCCTAATGTAGATGATGTTGGATGTACAAAGGTATATACTACATGGTGGGATAGGCATCAATGGGCTCCATTATATCTTATTGATGGAGGGGATTCTCCCAAGTATGAGGATCCTATACTGATATAGGTGATGGGAGGTAAATAATGATTATATTTGAATTATGTAGGAATTTGTGTTTTATTTTGATTTGAATGTGTATATCTAATATAGCATTGTACTTTGTGTGTAGGTGGAGTAGGAGGTGCTTAGGATGAAGCATAGGGTAGTGCAAGGAGTGGAGGTGATAAGTACTAGGAGACCATCATCGAATTGACACTTGAGAGCTCATATGACATGTACCTAATGATGTTGTGGAAGAGTGTTTGATAAAGTGAGAAATAGTTATGGATGGTGTTATGCTCATTTTTTTTATAAGGATGCTATAGTGATAGTTGCATATGTTAGGGTAGCTAGAGAGAGATGAGCTAAGGACTGAGTTAGATAAGCATAAGATGCCTCCACCTAATTATGGTTTGGTTAGCATGAGGATCATGGATGATTACATGGATATTTAATGGTGATATGAAAAATTAAGTGAGGAGCATGGTAGGCTATTGGAGCAAGAGAGTCATTGTAAGAGGCATTCAAGAGCTCGAAGAGGTGTGGGGATGTCAAGTGCTAGAGTGGATTATGGGACTACTACTGGTGGGGAGAGTGAGACTAAGAATGAGGGTAGGATGACCATTAACTATTAATTGTATCTTGATATGATGTACATGTTTTTTAAAAATCATTATATATATGGCTAGTTTGTTTAATTTTTGGATCATGTGTATTTGTGTTATGGATGTTGAAACATACTGCTAAGTTTATTGTAAATGGTTTATTAGAAATAACTGATTTGGTATTGATTTTGAAATTCTATATGCTTGATAAGATGGCATTTTTGGATGTTAGTTTATTGTTCATGATATGTCTGAGTGTGATGCTAGGTTTTGATTTGAAACCATATGTGAGCAAAAAAAAATTTAGCTTTGTAATTGGTAAATTATTTTGACAAAGAGAATTGGTTTAAGATTTGGAAAAATAATAGGATATTGGTAAGGTCTAGAGTTGGATAATTTGTCTTGGCTAGGGATTGATATTTAGAACTAAGAATGTGAGTGAAGTGGATATACGAGAGTGTTATGTGCTCAATTCCTGGAGAGTGGCTCAAGAATTCAAAGGCTGGTCCTTTGGCTCCATCATTGCCCTACTAAGTGAAGCTATGAACTGATGCTAGTATGAATGTGTGTCAGAGAACTATCTGAATCCTGATGGTCAACTAAACAAATGCCCATACTGATCATGCTATGTAGGAACATGATTTTTATATAATATTATCTATGATGTACTAATTGTAACTATATGTGGAGACTCTACCAAATATAACCTCACTAGATGTGCAAAAAAAATTGTGTTATGGAGAAGGCTCATCTATCCACAATCGTAGTGGATTACTACATGAAATAATATCGTGTAGCTTCTACTCTGATGCACATGACTAAGGAATAGATTGAGATGGAGCTGAAACTTGTGATGGTGGCTCAACTAAGCTTAGTCATAGTGGGTTTATATGTGAAATAGGCCCTTAAAAACTTGGCCATAGTGAATATCTCTTAAGACTAGTACTCTATGATGTGGGTTCATTTAATCTTAATAGTAGTGGGTTGTTATATGAGATAAGACCTAAAAAAATTAGTTGTAGTGAATATCTCTCTAGAGTAGTACTCTACTATGGTGTTTATGACTGTGTTGGATATGTATATAGAAATACACTATTTACTCCTCAAACTATAGTGTTACATGTAGGTTGTTCTCACTATATGGGTTTCCAAACCTTATGAGTAAGTGGAATAGGAGATATCCTATGAGGTTTTATCCTAGAACCCACATTTTTCTCATGATGAGTGATAGATGATTCCTATAAAGGAATGTCTTGGGATGACTCAATCATGGAAGAATGAGGTCTAAGATTCTATGATGGGGGATATCTTAGTGCCACCTATTTAAATTATATGATGTCATTATCAACACATCTATTCATGCAATCTATGAGTCCATAACAATCATTATATGATGATAGTTATAAAAGGGCTGATGTGGCTATTTTTGTAAGAGATTTGGATCTCATCAATGAGTAAAAGGCAATATGATTAACCTTTTATCTAGTAGTGTTGATAATATGACACATAGGATATCCCACTCTGAATCAAACTATAGTGGTACCTTGCTACTATTCTCTATAGTGCATACTATAGGTTATACTCTGGAGACTAGATCTCTATTCTTAACTAGTTATTTTTCTAGTTTTGGTCTCCTATCTTATTTAGGACATGGTGGATGTTGAATTATAGGAGATTTAGATGAAGGTGCTACTATGAATAGAGTAATTCGATCAACTGAATCTATCATAATAAATCCCAATTTCTTTTCCAAAGCTAGAACTATATATCATACGTGTTTGAAAGAAGAATCTATCTAATATAATAAATTCTTGAGGAGATTTTAGTGAAGCCCCTTAATAAAGATATGTTGAATCTCTAAATCTATTGGTTTGTATGTTAATATTAACATATGAGTCTTCAATCATAAGATACAATCATTGATTGGATTTGAAGTATTTTGATGCAATGTGGTAAGTTTCTCATATGTAACACAAGGGCCCATGTTTACTATGCAATATCTATGATATGTGTGAAATGAGCCAATAGGGATTAGATGAAAGAACCAATTTCGTGCCTCCTCCACTAATATTTTTTGGAAAAACTTTAGTAGAATCAAATGACTCACATGAGATGGAAAAGCTTTCCAAAAGGGTTGAATGTGTACAAATGGATCTCCAATTCCATCAAAGTGAGGCAATGATGGTATCTGGAAATGCTTAGGCAATGAAGCTTTTACAAATGTTTTTGGTAGAGGGTTACCATGTAAATCATTGGCATCCATCCAAGATTTATAATCCTTTTTTTCCAAGGTAAGGAGATGTACTTGGTGTTGTAATTCATTAACTACATGCATTAAATAAATAATCTCCTAGGATGGTATTTTAGCATCTTGACGTGGTTCATTTAATCAATAAATTTGATATTACTTTTAGCCATGGGAATGCTAAATTTAGTAATTGGATCATAAAGAGGGGGTGTGATCACTTTAACCTTGGGATTAATGGTAACTTGGACCTTACTAGATGGATGTGGGCTACCATTCTCTTTAGGTGAAGAGTGAGAACTAGGTTCTACTGTAGTAAGGGGTGGCTTGGGAGATACATTGGTATCTTTATGTTTTAGTGAATCACATTTTGATTGATAGATGTGATGTTATCATTAACATGTGCATTATTTGAAATAGAATCATGTGTATAAATATAAACAACATTTGGTAGTGTATTATGTTTAAGAGGAGTGAGAGAAGAGTTAGAAACATGTGATGCATTTTTTTCTTCACTACCTACATAAAATTAATCATTTCTCCATGAATTATCATAATTTAAATATTTTTCATAATCACTCTCATTTTCATATTCATTTGCATGTTCACTATCATACTCATTATCACTTCCATTGTAACTATGAGAGGTGTAAGAGAATAATTTAATTCTTTTCTAATATTGAATAAATTATCATTTTAAATTGAAATATTATGTGCATATATGTTTTCTTTGAATGTAGTGCATGCATTATTTTCATTTGCAATATGAGAAGCAAGAGTAAGAGAATTATATTTTAGACATTATTTTGACAAAGTAGAGTTAAGAGAATTAGATGGATCATTTGAACTATGCATTGGAATTTTGATTCTATTGCATTTATATTGTTGCAATTTGAACATAGAAGTATCGAGAGAGAGAGAGAGAGAGAGAGAGAGAGAGAGAGAGAGAGAGAGAGAGAGAGAGAGAGAGAGAGAGAGAGAGAGAGAGAGAGAGAGAGAGAGAGAGAGAGAGAGAGAGAGAGAGAGAAGGTCCACATGGAAGCAAATTATCACCAATAAGAGGTTCACTTGGAAATTCATGACTAATTTGTCCATTTGGTGCATTTTGTATAGGAGAATGAGGTGAAAATTACCTTTCCCATTTATCAAAATTATTTTCTTTAGAAGAAGGAATACAAGAAATAGGTTTAAGGGAAGAAGATGCATCTAATTTTTCTTCACTATCCTTTTCACATGTATCATCATATTAATCATTACAAAAATAGTAATTATCTTCATTGTAAATGAAATCATTTTGCACATTTTTAGCTAATGTGTAATTTTGCAAATTTGTCCATTCATTGTCATAATTATGAGAAAAATTTAGAAATTGATCTATGGGATGAGAGGGAAGAAGTGCCTTAGTTTCCATTTTATTTATTTCACCAAAGAGAATATGTAAAAGTAATATTAAGAAAATAAATGAAAAAATAACTACTAACATAGAGATTTTTAAGATATTTTTGACAATCCAAACAATTTACAAAAATTTAAAAATGTTTTTCTAAAAATTGCAAGGAAGGCTTGGGGTTTGAGGACCTAGTTTGGAAATCTAGGCTTTTGGATTGGGGTTTTAGAATTTTTGAAAACTTAGCCTAGCCTTTCTTCCTTACAATTTTTAAAAAAATATTCTAGAATTTTTGAATTTTTTTTTTAAATTTTAATTTTTTTGAAAATTAAATTCTAAAAATAATTTTGAATAGGATAAATGAACAAAAATTTATACAAAAATTAGAAACTAAAAATTAAATTTTTGCACAGAATATGAAGGAAAAATCCTAAGGGTACCTAGGGTTTTAGATTTGTTTGAAGTAAGTCAAGTTGACTAAAATGTTTTATTATTTTTGGAAAACTAGGGTTTCATTCCTAAATAATAAAGGGTCTAGAGTAAGGGGAAAAATCCAATCAAATACATTAAAATACAAGTTTTGATCAATTTAATTAAATTAATTGCATATGGAAAGATATAAACTTATCTATAAAAATAGACTAAAATAAATTATTCAGGGGTTGAAATTTGTTGCATAGGACTGGGATAGTGTTTTGAATTAGGATCTGGATTTAATTTTATGAAAGGATGGGAGTGATAAAATAAGCTAAACTTAGGTCTGATGCTATAGTCTTATTCTACCACTATTATCTAGGATATCTAAGCTTTCTATGTTTTGTTTATTGTTTCTATGTGAACCTGTGTATGAAATTTGAAAGGTTGAATGCTGATAGAACTTGTTGTAGGTTCATTTCAATCTTAAAACTTGAGGTTTATCTACACACATGAAAAAACAAATAAATCAAAAGCATAAGGGTAAACAACTTAGTTAGGGGAAGTATGATCACATGATCTAGAACCTATGTTGTCTTGTTCACTGCCTACATTAACCCTCAAACTAGGGTCTTAGTAAAATGTAGTTGTCCTTTAGGGAATGTGCATAACTAAAACACATGGTAGATTAAATAATGAACTTTTTCCTAGGCCCTTCCTTGATCAAGCATGAAAGTCTATGTGTGATGCAGAATGCTAAGTTATACTATTGACTAGATTTTAATTATATAATTTTCCAAATTAGTAAGTGATATATATAAAATACCTTGTCAATTATTTTATATAGGAGACTCTACTTTTGAATTTGGGAACTTTATTTACATTTGGATGACATTGTAAAACTTAAGGATGAAGCTAAGAAAGGGGTTTAAACTCATTAAGCAAGGGAAATTGACCATTAGGACTCAAAATGACACTAGATAGGAGCACTAGAAATGGACACCCTAGGGTATAATATTATAGTCCAATATAAATGATCTTATCCTATAGGCTCAAGAAATAGGGGATGGAATTAGCATAGGAAATTTGACTTGGTTAAGGTGAAATGACCATTTGAAAGGCTCGAGATGACTAGGAGTAAGCAAAAAGGTGACTCAAGCATGAAACAAGACCAACATGAGTAAAATGAAAGACATGGATAAATGTGAACAAGGCTCATATTCTCTAGTTTGAGTCTCCTATGAAAGGAATAAAAAAATACATGATATGTGTGGTTTCTTGACCAATATAGGGTGTATACAGTGTGCATTTGTTGTATGAAGGTAGTAAATATGGAATAGAGCAACAACGATGGATGAATGGTCCCAATAAAAACTCAAACTCATTATTAAACCATTATATACATGGTTTCCATTAAGGAGCTATGAATACAAGTTTTAAAACATCCTTTTCAACATGAAAACCACTTGTCGACATATGAAACAAAGTAGGTAGGGGCATCTAATGACATATTAGTGTGATGAATGATCTTGTAACCATACTTGTGTCTTCTTTAACAACCAAAATAACTTTATTAAACTAATGATGGATTAAATAAACTAATATACCCTGATTACCATTCCATGAACAAGATTAACAAGTTTGATACATGTGTGTTTCAACATAAAATTGAGCAAAGAGTTGACTGAGAGGAATGGTAAGATTGAAATTTGCCCAAAACATGATATGATGAAACCAAAGATGGAAAGGTATGATCATATGGACCTAATAATTATGGAATGCCATCTTATATTCATATGAAACCTATATTAAAGAAAAACATTTTACAACAAGGAAGAATTGACTAAAACTTCACAATGGTGACACCTTCCTACAACATGAGACAAATTGCACATCAAAAAATCATGAAAAATGAAACTAATCATGTAAATAATTTGATATGGTATCCAACATCCACTAGAGTCAACATCACTAATTGGTTCATATAGACTTGTCCAAAATGGAGCAAAACCTATAGTGAGCAAAAAACCATAATCAGTTTGTAAAGAATGGCTCACAAAGAATGGTTGACCAATACTTGAAATATTATTATTAAAATTAAGGTATATTAATGTACTACCACCTCATAAAATCATTTGACTTGAAACCTCTTCAGCTATCCATACTAAGCACAAACCTGTTAGACACTTCTATATGTCTAGAAAGGCAAAGGAGCATAATAGTTTTAGCTTAAAAATTGCACTTATAGAGTGTGTAAGCATTGAGATGAGTGTGAGGAATATGAAAAGTCATTATATTACCTTATCCCATATGTCACCTTCCCCCATGGGTTGTACAAGTGCCAAACTCACCCTTTTCAGTTGATTACTTGATCTTCAGTTAGATAACCTATAATATTCTAATTGAACTAACATTCCTAAT
Source organism: Torreya grandis (assembly GCA_037957365.1). Taxonomy (NCBI): domain Eukaryota; kingdom Viridiplantae; phylum Streptophyta; class Pinopsida; order Cupressales; family Taxaceae; genus Torreya; species Torreya grandis. Next base: position 283,938 of record JARHVA010003987.1, on the reverse strand, counting down.
ATGGAATCTAACCTCTTAAACATTTTAAAGGAAAATATGACACCTAGGCACCTTTGGAACCATGCCACTTGCATTTATGACCCTTAAAAGCACACTAAATGATCTAAAGTAACAAAAAGATTAATGACTGAGACTAAGGCTAATATAACATTAAATAACATCAAATGGATTATAAAATACCCTATGATAAAGTATTAGACCCATAAATCATCTAAAAAACTAATTTTTTTACCTATATGGGTCCAAATTTGACCTAAAGTCAAATTTGGTCAACAAAATCATGACTCATAGGGGTAGTATGCCTTCTATACTAAGGACCATTATCCTTATCAATCCATGGGCTAAGAGAGTCAATGAATTATTTAAAATAACTAGAAATGAATTGTGTAAAACATAAACAAAACCACCACAACACACCAAGTAAACACAAAACAAGGTAAGACACCAACAAGACTCACACATATGCATAAGCACTTAGAGAAAACAAGAAAAATAGTAGCTATGTAAAAGGAGAGAGGAGAACCTTAGTATCAATGTTTGAGATATATCCCATTGAATTTGATATGAAAATCCTCTCCATCCAACTTTGAGAGTTGGAAAGCATTGTGTTTCTTGCACTGACTAATGACATAAGGTCCACTCTACAATGCATCAAAATTTGTGTGTTTTCAAGGATTAGCCCTATCTTCATCCCACTTTAGAACAATTTCACACTCTTAGAGTCTTCTTAGCATGGATTTATTGTCACAATATCTCTTTTTTTGATCTTAGTGAGCTCTCATAGTTTGCATATCTTGATCCCTTGTTTCTTCAATCTCCATCAACTCACACAACCTGACCTCCATGCTTTCATTTTCCATCAACTCCATTTGGTAAGTGAAATCCAAGGCTAGTAACTCAAGTGAAATAGGTAGTGTATCTTCTCTCCCATATAAAAGTGTATATGGTTAGTTTCTAATGGCTCTTTTAGGAGTGATTCTATCAACCCAAAGAGCTTTCTTCAACTTGGAATGACAAGTTCTTTAGTTTTATTCTACTGTCCTCTTGATGATCCTGATCAAATTCTTATTAGTGGGGTCAGCTAGTCAATTCCCTTATGGATAATAGGTAGAGGAATTACTAAGATAAATACCATGTTTTAAAGCCCACTCACTTGTCTTCATTCCAAGAAAAGTCAATGCATTATCTAAAATTATTGTTGACGCAGCCCCAAACCTTATCACTATGCCTTTATATAAGTTTAAAATTGAACATTCATTTGATTCCTTGAGATATATATCCTCTACCAATCTTGTGAAGTAATTTGTAGTAGTCAACACCTACTTGTGGCTAGCATTAGAAGGTGGGTTGATTAGGCCTATGAAATCTAGACACCATTGCATAAAAGGTTAGTCTACTTGTATTGGATGAAGAGGAAAGGTTGAAATATTTTTATTACCATCAAAGAGAACACATATTTTACATTTACTTACCCAATCATGAATGTCTTTAAACAAACTAGGCCAAAAATATCCATCTCTCATAATCTTAGCAGTTGTGGTTCTTGGAGAAAAGTGACCACCAGCTAGTCCATCATGAAACTCAAACAATATTTTCTCAACCTGATCTAATTAAAAACATATCAACAGCATACTTGAGAAGTAGTTAATAAGCAATACTCCATCAATAAGTACATAAGGAATAGATTGTAATCTGAAGTACCTTCTCTTGGCTCTATCTAGGTCTTGTAGACACTCACCGGTTTGAACAAAATGGATCATTTCTTGTGTTCAAATCCTCATTGATGAATATGCAAATTTCATAGGATCATCATGAGATGATAAAACAACCTATTTATCTTCTTTCAAATCTGAATTAAGGTGCTCACATAATCCCTTCCCTTTCACTAGCTTGGTTGTCTTGATTTTTACATCATACTCTATCACTTTGGTGATCTAAGAAACCCTTTTTTCATTTAAATCTCTACTCAAAATGAATTATTTGACACTAGGATGAGGTACCAATTTATTATTCTTTTTTTTATACAACATGTGCTTAAAATTATTAGGTTTATAACAATTTAAGTACTTGGTTCTCTACATAAGTGTACCTTACGTCATAGCCTTCCAAGTTTTTTTCATTTTATTAACATGGAAGAGATTAATTCTTCCTTTCCAAAGGTATACAAGTTTAAATCATTTGAGAAATTAGGACATGCAAGAGTTGGAGCTTGAGAAATAACTTGCTTGATCTCTTAAAAACTCTCTTTTCTTCTCCTTGTCCAAGTAAACACTTCATCTTTCTTCAACATAGAGGTTATAAGCTTGACCAAATTATCAAAATTAATAATGAACCTCCTTATGAAATTTATTTTTCCAAAAAAACTTTGTAAACCTTTCTTATGTTTAGGCAAAGTCAATGCCAAGATTTCACTCACCCTTTCAAGATATATGGATGGGCCTTTTTTGAGACAATATGTTGTAAAAGTTTGCCTTCATGGACAATAAACACACACTTCTTTGGTTTGAAAGAGATTCCAAACTCTCTACATATATAAAAAAGCTTCCTAAGGTGAGTCAAATGGTCCTTTTCATCCTTAGAGAAAACTTTGATATCATCAAGATACACCAACACTATATCATTTATTAAACCTTGAAAAGCCATATATATTGCACATTGAAATGGTCTTGCACTAGCAATAAACAAACTAAAAGGTATTTTACTATAATCATATGTACACCATTTAGTATTAAAGGTTGTCTTATATTGTTTACTTTCTTTTACCAAAATCTTATTATACCCTAAGTATCCATCAAGGAGTAAGAACCTTTCACTACCTACCACAACTTGTAAAATTTTCTCCATGGAAGGAAGAGGATAATGGTCCTTTAAAAAACTCTATTCAAATATCTAAATTCAACACATAACCTGATTTCCCCATTCTTATACCTTATCGTGACTAATTTTTCCAACCAAGATGACTGCTTAATAGGAAAAATGATCTTAGACTCAATCAACTTTGTAAGTTCCTTTCTAATGAGAGGCTCAATCTTAAGATTGATTGGCCTTTCCTTGATAGGCTTAGAATTATCATCTAGATATATGGTATGTTGGGCTAAGTTTGAATCAAATCCCTTTAAATCACTATATTCCCATGCAAAGACACTAGAAAATTCCTTGCATAACTTAATAAGAGCATATCTTTCTTTTCTAGTACATACCTTCCCTAGAGCAAGCAACTTATCCTTGAAGATTTGTACTCTCATAGTTTTCTTGATTAGTAGACATGATTACCTTTTACTTATTTAACTGATCATCATCATTAAATATAATCTCAAGTATGACTAAGCCCTTAGGGATCTTGTTTGTCTTCAATTGTACAATTTGCCCTCCATATTGCTACTATAGTTTAGACTGATTATTTGAAGAAACTTAGCCTCTTCTTGTATAAAAAGAGATATTTATTAGTCACTATCAAACACTTGACAATTAGTGACATTATCAGGTATAGAGAGCCTTACAATCACTTTGAGATAAGGCTAGTTCTTATCTTCTCTTAGCCCCATTGAAACATCAAACTAATCTCCAATTGTTGCCAAACTATCAACATGTTTGTTATCCTCTCTTGGTATAGATTGAATGTTTAAGGCTTTGAAATATTCCACAAGATCCCACAATCTATGCTTATAGGACTTAAGTAAGGAGTTCTTAGTCACATTTTGGCCTCTTACTTGACTCACAATCAACTCACTATCACAATAAACTTGTAACTCTTTCACACCTCTTTTCTTAGCCCACTCAAGATCATGATTAAGGGCCTCATATTCTACCACATTACAAATACAACTGAAGTGAAATCTGAAAGTAGAGCAGTACCTTTCCTTGGATGGAGTAACTAACATTGCTCCACCACCTGATCTATTCTTTATTATTGATCCATCAAAGAATAGATGCCATAAAACATATATGTTTTCATTTGTCTTCATCAAATTTGGCATTAAAGATTTCTCATCACTAAGGTAGTACACTCCAAGACAAGCTTATTCTATGAATTTTTAAGGATCATGCTCATAATGTTCAACTCCCCATTCATGTAAATACAAATCAAAAACTCCTTCAAGAGAAGATGTTGAAGATTGATCCATGTGAAGTTATTCTCCATAATTAATAGCATAATTTACATTTGAAACCTTAGGCATGTAGGGATCTAAATGATTGTGATGAATAGTCTCTGATTCAATCTTTACCTTGGTACCATACTTTGTCCTAAAGACCATATATGACCAATTGGCTACCAAGCATCCACTTATCTTGGCTATAAACTCTCTTGACAAAAAAAGAGAAAAATATGGAGGTAAATATGCAAAAACCACATCATGAGGGATGGAAAAGGAGGACAAGCATGTAAAATCAAATTAAAATCCTTGACTACTCCCAAGGTCTTTGTAGGTGACCATCCAATTCTAGAACTCTTTTAGCCATTAGTTCATACTTGAGGCCTAGTTTATCTTCTATTGACTTGGGAATAATTGAAGTAATAGCCCCACTATCTATGATGTAATTGTGAACTAATTAGTCACCAATGATCAAAGATAAATAAAAAAGAGGAGTCTTATCAATTTTATTCACTTGTCCATCAATGGCCTGAGTTCCATTCACCAAAATAATATTTTTAGTCCTAGCTGATCCAACTTGTTTACCTAGCCCAAGAAATTAATTTTTAAGGATATATTTTTGTCTCAATATTATCAATGAATCCCATAATGAAATATTCATGTGTAACTTCTTCATTTGATCCACAACATTGATATAATGATTTATCATATTGAAAGCCTCTTTAGAAGCACTAGTACCTTGTGGTGTAGCTTATGAAGATGGATGTGTGGGAGTTGGTTTTGAACTTTAAAATATATAATTCTTCTACACCATAGGATCTGAGTTAAATGCACCTACTATTTGAGGTGATGTAGGAGTCAAAATAGGGCCTTGATTTTCCCCTTGTGTCTCTTCAACAACCATCTTCTTAGATCTAGTGTTAGAGGATACACTAGCATGCATATTGTTTGAATTTCTCAAATGATTGATTTAAAATTATTCTTCCTCTAAATGATTTATAAGAGTAGAATCATATTTTGTTTCTCCATTTTCCATTCCATTTTACATTGGCACCTCAAAATTGGAAACTTGAGATGCTTGACTACCTTGCATTGTCATGGCTTGATTAGGCATTACATTGGCATATACAACTTGGTCTTGATTTTGTTCATAGGAAGGATAACATGGTTGTTCTTAAACAAAGTTGTTTTGAGTGGGAACAAGAGATTTATAATATGATTGGGTATTGGGATTGTAACTTTGGTAAGGTCTATCTTGAGTTATTTGACCTTGTCCTTGAGTATTACCTTGAAAAAGAGGCCTATTTGCTTGTCCAAACTAATTATAGGATTGGTAAGGCCTAAACTTTTGAGCTTGTTGCCTTTTAAGATAAACCAATTCATTAGTAAAAATTTGAATCAAACTCTTGACTTCATGAATCTGATTGGTAGGGGCAAGGGTAGACATTTTTTAACTATTAGGTAAAGTAGCCAAGGTAGGTAATGAACTTGACTAGGAGGCTACAAATCAGGCAACAGAGGCATTGGTAGTCTAGGATAGATATTCCCTACTTGAACAAGAAATTCTTAGCATTGATAACTATCTCATAAGAAATGGGTAGTGTATTCCTACCTATGTATTGGATCATCATGGCTATATCACTATACAATGCTTTTCGGTAGTACAAGAAGGCATAATTTGGAGTATGTCTCATAAAGAATGGGATCCTATCCCATATATTTTGAAATATAGAGTTAAAATATTGATTAAAATATTGAGGAATGCTCTTGATATTACTAAATTTCTTAGCTAGTGATAAATAATCACTCTTCTCTTCAAACCTCTTAGATAATAGATTTTGTAGTTCATCCCATGAAGCAATGAAATTTTATGATAGAGTTCCATACAAATCTAAAGCTTTCCCTTTGAAATACAATGCTAAAAACCTGATTGATACATTATCTTGAGTGATATTATGGATGTTTCATAAGTTTATCATGTTCCTAATGTGTTCAATAAGAGTGATAAGACCTTATCCACTAAAATATGGACCACTCTTAAGGGCTGCTCCAGGAATTTGGTCATATTGGGAAAGATTTAAAGGAGATGATCCAATAAAGGATACAAAAGGAAAGTTTATAGCCATGTTGGAATGTATATTATGTGTATTAGGGGTTAAAATAATTATAAACTTAGACTTTTTAAACACCAACTCCCTTGAATAAGGATGAGTATTCAAAAATTTAAACCTTTTAACAGAATACAAAGGCAATTGCACAAACTCAAAAGGTATACCTTTAGAAGTAGACCTAGTGCTTATCTTTGGCATGGAAATTAAGGATTGGTCATCAACCAAAGAGTTAAAAACTTAGTGGAGTCATCAGGTACTGAATGTAGATGTTCTTGTGACTATAAATATGTTAAGACCAACACCAATCTTGGACAATCTTCTATGACTTAGAGTCCCACTGGGTGTGCCAAAAACTTTTATCACTTGGATTTTTACCCCTTGAGGATATGTATTATCTCTCCTCATCCAAGTGGCATAATGGAAACATCTCAGTTGCTGTGGGTAGTCAATTTGATGAGATGAATCTCTAGTAGGGTTGGTTCCCTTGATGCACTCTTTGAAACACTCCTGCACTTATAACTTTGTATAAAAAAAGGTTAAGAAGACAAACTTAGAAAGATAAAAGGTGATGCAACAATATTTAATTTACTCCTATTGAACAAAATTATACTACTTAGAGTAAATCAAAGATTCTTTCACACAAAACTCACAACTCAAGATAAATTGTTACATCAATGTTTCATATGCTAGGTTCAAGAGGTATATTGATGTTTAAGATGGATTATGAATGATCATTTGGAGATTACAATCATATATCACTTTTAAAACACTTATAGACTAAAATATAACACTAATAAAGACCTGTAACAATTAATCTTCTACACACTTGGTGAATAATCAAGGATAACATGTTAGAAAAGATCATCTTTTACTAGACAATACCAACAAGATTATAACAAAACCCAGTTTCACCACATGTAAGTAGGAAAATTCACTTTTTTATTTCTTAAAGAGTCATTAAAATACAAAATTGGCCAAGGTTTCACCATTAACCAATAGAGGCTACTCAAAAGAGCCAAAAAGGTCACTATTTATAACATTTGGAAGAAGGACAAGATAAGGGAAGTCTAAAGGTCACTTGGAAACTTTTAAAGACAATAAAATAGGTTTCATATGCATGAGAAAGAGGTGTTAAATGAACCATGCAATTTTAGGAAGTAAAAGTGTCTATACAGGTTATGAAACTCATGAAAAATGGCATAAAACTCCTTGTGTTAGATCAAAAAATTACATTCATCATCCACACCTATTTTAAAATCCCAAAACTAACATGGGATAGGTCTTATAACTGGAATGAGAGGGAAGGATTTTATACATGGCTCTCCATATATTGGTTGTAGTCTTGGTCATTTGGAAACTTTGGAAATGAGCCATCATCATTTGTAGTTTAAGAAACTCCTCTTTCAGTCACCCTCAAACATGGCCTCAAAATAGGATTCACTTTTCCATGAAAATAAATGGTAGGTAGTGGATGACACTTATCAAAAACATCCATGGCCTTATATTTCTTAGGTGCAACTTAAAAGGACATCCACTTGAGGTTTTCACAGTTCTTACCCTCATGTTCACTATGCCAATTTTGATTGGTTGCGATGATAACTATTTTTTGAATACTTTTTAATTTTTTAAGGCATGAAACTACCATAGTTAGTTATTTAAATTATCTATCTTCCTCCCAAACTTTATTGCATCTTTAGACCCCTACTAGAATCTATAAAACACATAAAACCATCAAAAGTAGCTAGTTTTGAACCTTGTCTATACAATTCCATACAACTCAAAAGGGTGGGGAGGAGCCTAAGAGAGTTATATACTAGTATCAATCACTTTCATGGTCAAACTATGTCATTAGTTTAGCTATCCAACTTCATTTCCTTTATCAGGTCTTGACTAAGGGTTTGCAAGGGATTTAGGCAGTTTTCACTCTTAAGATTTGTTCATAAATATATGACATTGGAAATACAAAAAAATTTCACAAATATGATCTTCAATACCCATAATAACCTCACAAAACACCTTTGGCATCCATTCATAGTCTCATGAAAGATGTGAGCATTCAAAACCAGCTTATCGAGCTTGTTTTCACAATTCTTGCATGCTTGGACTATATTTGAGCTAAAATTAAATTTAATATAGGTTTATAAGTATAAAAAAATATAAAACATGTATAAATAAATATTATTAACATGTTTCAATCATATATATATATATACATATCTCACCAAGGGCTAAAAGTGAGGTTGAACCCCCAATTGGCTCTAGGTCCCTTCAAGGCCTAATGGGCTTAGCATGCACCTTGATAGTTTTAGATATTTGGTCTGATATCTCATGGATTTGATGGTGTTTAAAATTTATTCAAACCTCAATAAATCTCACAAAGTCACCACACAACTTTTCTAGCACTTCTTTTCATCTCTTCCCCTCATTCACTAACTAGGCCTAATTAGAGCTTGTCTAGTTGGATTGTGTACATGAGTATTTTGATAAATTTAAAATGTTTTAGATTAAATTAGTGATTCATAACACCTATTTAACTTTCATACACCTCAAAATATGTCTCTTTATGTTCCCCAAGCTTTCTATAAACTTTCTCACTCTCCTTGGCTTCAATTGCTTATTTTGCCAAACCTTATTTTTTTTTAGATTAGATGACCTCTGAAACAAAATAATGAGGTATATCCTTCTTACACAATGAAAAATGAATATTTTAAGAGTTTTTTTAATTAATAACTAAAATTTTTACCAAAGGGTTTAGCTATATTCATCCATTTAGGCACCTAACTAACTCAATTTGGATAAAAAAGGACTCCAAAAGGATTATTTTCTTGCATTTTTTACATCCACGTAAGAATGACCTCTCAATTATAAATATAAGATGATTATGTTTGTTTAACATGTTACACACCTCCAATTTATTCTTAAGAATATTCTAATTCACCCAAAAACATTTTTCTTCTTTTGATTCCTCATTCTTACCTATTGAACAACATGGGTTTCCTAGCTCATCTGTATGGACTACTACCTTTAGCTAGTAGGAAGAGTAGGTGATCATCTTGAATGGGGTCTTGGATCTTGTGAAAAAACTTTATAAATAAATAATTAACCATTTCAAGTTTTTATTAGACCCTCTCCCTCTTTGTAAGCAATTTCACCTCCTTACCCTCAATTCATGCTCAAGACTACACACTCAATTGTAAGTGCATACAAGGCTTTAAAAGGTCTATGTAGGCTTATTTCACACATCCAAAAGTTCATGTAGATCATCATGGTATTTAATAACGTTTTCCTATGTTTATTTCATCATTGCAATTTCTTATATATTGTTTACATGGACCTGAGCTCATAAATTGAGTCCATGTTCTGACTGTGAAACCTTACCTCAATGAATATTGTAGGATGCATTTTACCTATTTGGAATTTTGTGATGATATATTAAAAAATTCCTTGAATATTTGGAGTCATAAATTATATTTTTATACCTGAATTTTCCTTATATGCCCTAAACACCACCTAGACATCAAGTTTGGGTCATTGTTTTCATACCCAGTTATAGGTGCAAATTTATTTGAGAAGGGACACCTATATGTGTCCATGATCTTGAAAAACTAAGCATAAAAATAATAATAGCGATCCTAATTATATTTTTACCTCATTCAATCAATAGAACCATTATATCTAACATGAGAGTGTGTTTGTTTGCTCTTAAGATATCAACTGTCATTCAGACCTCAAACCTATAGATAAGAATGCAGGGTTTCAGTGTTTTTAAAGGCATCTTTAGGACCCAAAAAACCACTTTCCCTCAATACTCTTGACCCCATTATTTTCATAGACCTTACCCAAACTATAGGAAATAAATTCTACATATCTATATGTTTTAAAACCATTTTCAAACATGTTGTAACACATCCCCAAAACACCCCTAGACCTCTATTTTCATATTTTTGGGAAACCTTCCCTGAACTCAGTCTTTGTTCCTTCCAACATGATTTATACATCATTTCATCCTTTTGAAACATTATATATGTTTTATTTGTATTTATCACATGTTAGTAACTAGAATAAGGTTTTACCATGTTTCATCTTCTGTACAAATACCTTTATGGCTCTATGGTACCATGTATAGGTGGTCATTTGTACATACAAATGTAGTAGGTCAATTGGACAACATATAAGGTGTGTATGTTTAAAATAAATCTTATGTTTTTCACCAAGTATCTCAATGCATTCATATAAATTTTAAGATATTGAAACACATATCAAACTTTTCCTCTTAGTATGACATCACCAAAAGGCTCTTACAGGTGTGCATTTGTTGTATGGAGGTAATAAACATGGAATGGAGCAACAAGGGTGGATGAATGGTCCAAAAAAAATTAAACTAATTTTGAACCCCTAAAATACATGATTTAAATTAAGTAGATATGAATACAAGTTCCAAAACATCCATTTCAATCTGAAAACCACTTGTAGACATCTAAAACAAAGCAGGTAGGGGCATCTAATGACTGATTGGTATGATGAATGAGCTTGTAACCAAAATGATCTCTTATTTAAAAAAATTAAATTTATTCAACTCTTTATGGCTTTAAAAAACTAGTATACCCTGATTACCATTCCATGAATGAGATTGGCAAGTCTTATACATCTATATTTCAACATAAATTTGAGCAAAGAGTTGACTGAGAGAAATAACAAGAATAAAATTTGCCCAAATCATGATATGATAAAAAAACATGGGAAGAGATGATAATATGTCCCTGATACCTATGTAACACCATATTATATTAAAATGAAACCTCTGTAGAATACCAACATTCTGCAATAAGGAAGAATTGACAGAAACTTCATAATGGTGACACCTTCCTACCACATGAGACAACATTCCAATCAAAACATCTTGAAACATGAAAATAAGAATGGAGATAATCTTATAAGGTACCCAAAATAATTTGGATTCAACATCACCAATTTTTTTAAATAGACTTGTCTAAAATGGAGCAAGACCTATAAGGTACAATAAATAATGAACAAAAAAACATAGTCAACTTGTAAAGGATGGTTCTTAAATAATTATTGACCAATAATTACACTATTATTATTGAAATGAAGGTATATGATTTTAATACCAAATATCAAAATAATTTGACTTGAAACTTCTTTGGTTGTCTGTGCTAAGCACAAACCTATTGGCCACTTCTGTATGTCTAGAAAGACAAAAAAGGAGTAGAATGGTTTTGGATTTAAAATGAAACTTACAGATAATTTAAAGGACTCATATGAGTGTGAGTAATATTAATATGTGTTTATGACCTTATCCCATGTGTCACCTTCCCCCATGGGTTGTACAAGTGTCAAACTCACCCTTTTTAGTTGATTACTTGATCTTCAGTTATATAACCTACAATACTATGATTGATCTGACATTAGTGATAGGGAATATTACTTATTATATGTTTTAAAGGAAAATAGGACACCTAATCACCTTGGGAACCATGCCACTTACATTTATGACCCCTAAAAGGCCACTAAATGACCCAAAGTGACAAATAGATTAATATGACTGAGACCAAGGCTACTATAGCATTAAATAACATAAAATAGACTATAATATACCCTATGATAAAGTATTAGACCCATAAATCATTTAAAAAACCTATTTTTTACCTATAGCAGTCCAAATTTAACCTAAAGTCAAATTTGGTCAACACATATCATCATTATCTTTGCATTTATGTTCATAACCAATTAAGCATTTGATAGACAAGAATGTGTTTTCATAATCAATTAATAATTTGATTGACTAGAATGTGTGTTCATAATCAATTAATAATTTCATTGACAAGAATTTATGCTTATTATTTCTAGTAGCAGATGTTAAGCTTGTCATGTTCATGAAGATCTACCATATACATCTCAAGATACTAAAGAGAATTAAAATGCTTGATGATGCTCATATAATTAACTCTAGAGGCTTTATCTTGATATACAAATTAGCCATGGATGGAAATAGTGCATTTGTCATCATGAAAATTCAAAACAATAATTCTAGATTAGATTAATATTACATATAGTTTCATTAAATATCTAAAATTACATTTCAATTTTAAATTGGTAATGTCAAATATGCACAATGCAAAGTGACAAGTACTAAAGCTGCTCCATGACACTTATTTTATATTGTATTTTCAAGCAATGAAAATTTTAACCACACATTTATCTTATAATATTATTGTCTTTCCTATTCATTGTTTTGCTAAGATATACACTAAGTTGGACAGAGAGTAGGGGTTAAATTTTAGGGTGGTAGTATGTATTAATGAATATTTTTAGTGTTACCTTTAGCATTTTATAAGTAAAGGATATTAATAAAATTGCTTCATGTCTATTCATAAACATTTCAATTCAATTTAAAGTAACTTCAAATTTAACTTTATAAATAATACCTTTTTAAGGGGTTTAATATGAATATTTAATTTCCCCAAAAATTTAGAGATAGTCATCACAAATAGACAATATAGAATAGGTCAAAACAACTAGATAAACAAAACCTTAAAAAATAGGAGTTAACATAAACTATGCCCAAAACCATTTGAATTCATCTAGAAGAGGAGTACCTTTCTAGAGAATATAAGCTTAGGCTTGTTAAATGATAAATGTATGAAAACTTATTTGACAAACATGTTCATCAAATTCATGGCTCTAAAAATCTCTCACTTTACCTTTAAATTTTATATAGATCCCTAGGAAATTGTTCTCCTTCAAAACCAAAATATGGTAGGGAAATCTATAAAACCTATAAAAAAGGGGATGTATTATGTGGGTTATGTCGTTATCTTGATTATTATTAGGGCCCTATAATGTTTATACAATTTAGAAAATAACACATCAAGTATAGTTCATGTTCAACCATAGATTCCAATGGTGTATAACATATCATCTATAACTTTTGCTCTAGAATGAATGCATGGTGGTGTTTTGTCTAAATTAGAATTAATTATGGTAAATTAACCCTAATTATGATAAATGAATGGAAAAATGTATAATTTTGAATAAGTACTTTTAAATAGCATACCAAATGTAAATGTCTAAAATAGATAAAATAAAATGATTTTAAACAAGGCTACCTATGAAAAAAATACAAACTTGGATATTTTGGCTCCCATGTTGAGTATATTTTAATGACAGATGACTAGAACATAAAAGTAGAAACAATCCATGAAGAAACCCAAAAATTAAAACTATTGGAGGGACCATACAACTCAAGTCAGAACTATTTGCCACTTTTGAACCAAACCTGATATTTTTTATCTTTTGTAAAAACATAGTGAAATTAGGGGAGAATCTTTTCTGATAACTATATTTAGGTATGTGTGCACAAATTTGACTTTTGAGGATATGCAAAAGACCTATAAATATAATTTTTAATGTAGAAACCCTAATAGGGATTTTAATGATTGAAAACCAAAGTGCCAAATCCCATTGATGAGATGTAAATTTGAAGCACACACATAGTTTATGAACAAATGGAGAAAAAGGAAATGTAAAAAATTTCAAACCTATAAAAATTATCATTGGTTTTATAAAACCCAGTCTTGATAGGAAAAAAAAGGACATATGCTCTTATAGTTTTTAAAAGGGCATACTCCCTTTAGGATCGGGCACAAGCTAGAGCCTCAATTTTTTTTAAAAAGGGCATACACCCTTTACAATTTTTTTTTAAAATGTTGGGGGATGTCATGTTTTTTGTCCCCCAACTTTGTGCATCAACCCAAAGAACATGGTTAACATTTTTGGTTATATCCCATGTAAAGTCCTTGGAAGGACTAAGAATTTAATACCACCATTTATATATGACCACTATGAAAAGTTGAGAAAAGGAAAACAAATTTCCAATCAAAAAGATGCGGAATAGAGATTGAAAATTTTAGAGGATAAATAATGTCATGTACTTATCACAAATTTATTTCTATTGATATGGAATGTTTGATTATTTGAAATTTTATGTGATGTGTACAACATGTTTTGATGAGTATCAAATGAATTTTTAGTTTACACATTTTATCTTATGTATATGACACATGTGGATGATTTTAAAATGCTTCATTTATATTTCATTTCATCTTATGTACATTACATTTTTTTGACGATTAATGTGATGTATGTTATACATGGATTTTTTTTTGAAAAAAATCATATTATATGTTAAATAAATACATAATATGTGTGATAGCTACTAGCATACATATGGTAGATAAATCTATGTAAAAGATACTGATAAATATGATTCTCAAGGTGCCTATATTATTTAGATTTTTGACATAAGTAGAATAGGTGCCTTTAGAATGATATATCTCAGAGTCTTTTATATATATTTATCTAAGATAGGTATGTTAGTCATTTTAATTAATATGAATGTATACCAATTCGACAAGTCATCTAATTTTTGCTAGTAAATTTCATTAAGTATCAAGATAGGGTTGAGTTGGTATAGTCATATAAAATGTTAAATTTGGTAGTTTGAGTGTGGCTTGTGACACCCAATCCAAAAGTCCCTCTTACATTCTCTCATGACCCTTTTAGACACCTTCTCACTAATTCCTAGTCATCTATAGGCTTTTAAGACCTCATTCTAGCTCAGTCGGGACACTTTTTCCATGTTTATTCCATCTACCCAAGTCTTGAGCCTATAAGATAGGAGCACTAGGGGTGGACTATAGTGCTGGACCCTATCATGTCCCTTTTCCAAATCTCTTGTCCAATAACATTTTGAGTCCAAGTGACCATTTATTCTTGATTCCTCTTCTTCATTATGTTGTCCTAGTGTGATTGCATTTAACCCATGACCAACAGATATCTATAAAATCCCATTTAAAGTTCATTTAGAAGGGTTGGCAATTATTTTGAAAAGAAAGCAAGAACACTAAGGAAATTTTACCTATTCTCTACATACAGCCAACTAATATATCCACAATCTCATTCAAACCCTTACGCTAGTCCCTAGCCACCTCAATCACACCTAGTTTAAAATTTTTACATCTGCATAACACTATTTCAAAAAGCACATCAAGTGGGATAACTACATATGGCTTGATCCCTCTTCAAATTATTAGTATGTAGGCAACACACCTATACAAGGGGTGTGGATACATATTTGGTGCATCTTACACACATTTGAACCCCGTCCTCTCTCTCAGGTTTCATTCAAGCATATTGAAGGTCTAGGTTAGAGATTAAATCAGCTCTACAAGGAGCTTCATCGATAGTCAAGACTTGAAATTTCATAGGAAAACTAATACAAAGATAATAGATAAAACCTAGAAAACTTAGATCTCTATGACCATTTTGGACACTAGCGGTAGGACTTGGACTATAGCATCAGACCCTAAAGTGTCCTATTTTTTGTGATCTTGTCTTTCTTTTGAACAAAATCTAGATCCTAATTTATGATAGTGTCTAAATCCTACACAACTAGTACCAGCTTCTATCTTAGTCATATCAGTCTAATTTAAGCTAAGTTAAATTCCTCTTCATTTAATATTATTTATAAAAAGGTTCAAATTGCAATTAAATTATACAAATCAGTAGCTTAATTATTGTAATATATTTTATTGATTTAATTAACCCACACTCTTAACTAAATTATGAATAATACACCAATATTTTGAAATATTTAAATCATTTAGTGAACTCGACTTGCTTCGTTTGTGCTTAAAAAGCTTAGAACCCCTAGGGTAAATTCCTTGCTGATTTTCCAATAATTTTCTAATTTTTTACCTGCATATTTAAATAAAAAAATTTCATTATTTTTAAAAATTCTATAGTAAATTTAAAAAAAATTATTTTCCCTCCAAACCCTAGTTGCATATACTAGGTCCCCTTAAATCAAAAAATTTCCAATATTTATCTAATTTTTTACTTGCATATTTAAATTAAAAATTCACATTGATTTTTAAAATTCAATAGTAAATTTTAAAAAATTATTTTCTTCCAAACCCAAGTTACATATACTAGGTCCCTTTAAATCAAAAAAATTCCAATAAAATTCCAATTTTTTACTTGCATATTTAAATAAGAAATTCACTTTAAATTTTAAAATTATATAGTAATTTTTAAAATATCATTTTTCAAAAATCCTTGGTTGCATATACTAAGTCCCATTGCTTTGAGATATCACCTTACATGTTTGTGAGCTTTGTATCCTTTTTATGCACTTTCTAGTTTGCTATTTTCATGACTTTACATCTCCTATATTTAGTACTTTCCTTATATACACCTTACTCATTACAAATTATTAAAAAAATTAAATTAATTTTTAAATTGTTTTCATACCTTAACAATGGCCCAATACACTAGTTTTGATGAAATTTATAAGAAGGAACTTCAAGAACTCTTAACTAAACACCCTAACATGCAAGATGACATTCTTAATATAATACAAGAAGAATAACAAAAAGTGAACAATGTTCAATCTTCTCAAACCATAGAGCAACTAGTTGTAAATGACACTACAGGGGGTAACTAAGTCTCAACAACCCCCTATAACAACCCAATCTTCCTTTGAGGCACCACCAGTTACAACTAGTACATCTTTGCCTCTTGATGTAGTATCCCTTATGTAAGAGATAAAATCTCTTCAATCCAAGGTGTTGCATCTTGATCAAGGTGATTCTAGACCTACATAGGCCTTGGATTATTTTACTCTACTATATATGCCATTGGCATGTCATATTACTTCTACACCCTTGTCGTAAGGTTTTATTCAACCCAAGCTCACTCTATATGATGTCAAGGGTGATCTAGAGACACATTTGAGATCTTTTTGTGTAGTATGCTTGGAATATATGCCAAATGAATGACTAATTACCAAGTTATTTACATGGAGTCTAAAGGATTATGCTTTAGAATGGTTCTATAGTCTACCAAATGATTTAGTAAATGCAATCAATCCTTTAGAAAACATGTTCTTAGCTCATTTCAACATTAACATTAGTGATAATTTTTCCTATTCCCAAGTTGCACAATAGATTCAAAGGTCAAACGAGCATCTCATAGATTACGTTCTTTGATATAAAAATATCTTAGCTAAGATGACAAGACCCATGGTAGATCAAGAGATATAATATCTCTTCAAATAGAGTCTTCTACTAGCTTTACATGAGTCAATAATGTTCAAAAGGTTCTCTTCCTTCACTGAGTTATGTCATACACTAAAGGAAAGTGAAGTCAAATTAATCTTAATAGGCAAAATCAAGTACACAAGTATATCAAAAACCACAAACAAGAGTAATAATAAAGTCCCATACAAAGTCAAAGTCAATGATAACAAGATTCAAAATCAACCCACAATTAATACAGCTTCAGATCCTCCTCGGTGAACCTTTACCAATCTACCAGTTTCTCTAGCCAGAGTTTTATAGTAGTTATTGGAATGTAACATCATATCTCACTCTACTATTTAGTAAGTTGACAAAACAAATACTCTCACATGGGGATATGATTACAATTCATTTTTAAACTTTCACAAGGAACTAGGCCACAAAATAAATAGATGCATCAGTTTGAAACACAAGATATATGACTTGATAGATGAAAATATTATTGATCTTGGATCTCTAGTTGAGCCTCCATAGGTAAAGAAAACACAAGACAAAGCTTTAAAATTTTTCTCAAATCCTTTTCCATAGCATTCTAAATAAGAGATATGGGACACATCAGGGGTCCACCGTGGATATCATACACATCTGCCACTAGATACATACATGGCACCTTCAGTTGAGTCACATCCTTTGAGTAACATGATTGGTGTGTACAATTCTAGAGTTCTAGCTAGACCTTCCATATCCTTATTGGAGTAGGAGATCATTAAGGATGATTCATATTACCATGCACTCTTTATCAAATATTACATTCATAATCATCCTATTTATAGTGTTCTCATAGATAATGGATCTAGTGTGAACATGTGTACTATGATATTATTACAACATTTGGGATATTAAAAATAGGATATTACCATGATGGACATAGTTATTAGTATATTTAGTGCGAATATACATAGTTCATTGGGTGAGATTTTACTTCCTCTATAGGTTGGTCTAACACACGTGGCCATACCATTTACTATAGTTCCCAGTGCATGAGTTTTTGATATGCTACTTGGTCGACCATGGATTCATAAACATTGAGTAGTACCTTCTACAGTTTAAAGATACATGAAATTCACTCATGATAATAAGGTTTTTATAGTTGGTGGAGTTTTATATGAGTTACCACTCCCCATTTTAGATCTATCCACTACTTTGTAGTCACTAGTTCTAGTTTCTCCACTATTTTTAGCTTCTCCACTAGTTTCATCTTCTCTACCAGTTTCAACTTATCCACTAGTTATAGTTCTACCTCTAATTCATATTTAGGAATATTCAAGGCATTCCTTGATATCATATAGATTTAATACACTTCCATAGAGGTTGTTTTTAGAGAAGACACAAATTCAAGATTCTAGACAACTTCTAGCTATAGTGTTCACACCTAAACCAGTATCATTGAGGTCCCATACCTTCGCTCATAGAGCACATGTTTAGAGAGCTTCCCCAACTACCAGATGGGTCCTTAATATCCCTATAGTTGCATCCACTTCTCAGAGTTACAGGGGGACCCCACACTTGGTTTCTACTTTAGATATTTTAGAGAAGTTATAGCATACACAACTTTCAAAGCCATAATCTCAACACTTCCATCATGCTTCACGATCATGTATGATTCCTCTCATTAATATAGGACACCATGATAGGGAGTCTCCCATGAGACCCATCAGCTAGTATCATCTCTTCTCAGTCTTGTACATAGTTTCCTTTTGATTGATTGTACATAGTTCAAATAGTAGAAATCCAAAAACATTCAATATGTTAGATAATACCAAAAACATTCAAATATTAAAAAAATATCAAAAATATTCAAATAATTCAAAAACCCAAAAATATTTTAATTATATGCATTATCCATGATTTACATTTCTAATACTATGCTAGACTTACAATTTGTTATTTTATGCTATTGCTTATCACTTTATCTACATTACCATGCTTCACTTGATATTCTTTGAATGTGTGTAGTGACAACCAAATCTTTGATTGCTTCATTCTACCCATTAAGGGGGCATCCTAATTATACATTTGAGACATATATCAATATATCTACCCACTAAGGGCATCTTATACATGACTAAACCATCCAAATTATGTCATTCTTACACTATACACTATAGTTATCATGTTAATGTACATTATTTACTAGTTTACAAAGATTACTCTATCGACATTTCACTAGTATATAACACTTGTGTATTTATTAACATATACTTAGTCTTGTACTAACATGTCTTTTATACTTTCACTTCTTACTTTGATTATTTAGATGTGATTATACTTATAGTATATTACATGCTTCCCTTTCTTGCTTTGCTTAGCTAGATGTGATTGTATTTACTAGTTCTTGTTTCTTCTATTCATGTGTGTGCCTTAGGACATCTACCAATGTCATTTGTTTATACTCTTTTATGTGTTTGTGGATTTCATCCCAATATTGCTTGTTTCCAATTATTTGTATATAAGGAATTTGAACATGCCTTGTATGCTTTCTTTCTAATTTATGTGACATGTGCCCATGTCCCTTGTTCAATTTTCCCCTCAGCCACTCTTGTATGCTTCTTTCTTCTTTCCTTGTGTGATTGTTTCTTGTTGGATTCTCACTATTTTCAATGTTATGATGCACATCATGAATTATCTTTATCTTTTGGATGACATGATGGAAATCATGCTCCATCCCTTTATGCCAACTAACAACTAAAAACTAACATTTCTAGTTCTAGTTCAGTACATTGCACATGATTTTACATTATTATATCTATCTAGGAATACCCCTATTGATCTAATAAACTTTATTACAAACTATTCTATATCTTGAGATATCTTATCGACTATCATTGCTATATCATGTATTTTGTAGTGTAACACATTTGTAGGGATCTTTCTTCTAAGGGTAGTCATTATAGGGTCTTCATTCCTAATCTCAAAAGTAAGGGAAATAAATAGGGGTTTTTTCACAGAGATCAGAGCTCTTATCACTAAAAAAATTAGTTTTTAGAACACTCAAAATGAAAATTAGAAGTTAAACTATGCATAATATACCAAAAAATAGTGATGGTTATAGAATAGCCATTAGATTTAGCAAAGAAAAACAACACTAGACATGGAAAATAGTGTTGAACACCAGGGTGTCTTGTTTTTGATGCTCCTATCCAAACAACAAAAAAAACTAGACTTTCCAAAAATAGGTAGAAAAGTAGGTTCAACTACAGTTTTGTCACATTCAAACCAGTTTAGATTTAGCAGTTTTGGTATAGTTATTCTCAAATAATCTAGATATAGGGGGAATAATTCATGGCATGATGGATCTTGCTTCCAATTTTAGATAGGGCAATTGGTATAAATTTTAGATCAAAATCCATGTTATAGACACCAATGATTGGGGGCAATGTGCACAACACATTAGTTTGCTTTTCCTTTTGAATTTAGTATATTACCTAGGCATTCTTAGTAATTGCATACCTTATTCCATCTATAGGTGGTTGGCATCATTTTAGAGTGGCTTTCATAGAAGCCTAACCTCCACCTTTCGACATGGATTCCACATAAGCCTATTTACCAATTTCAAAGTGGCTTTCATACAAGCCTAATCTCCTCCTTTTAGATTTGCCAAGATTGGTCTAGTTTTTAGCATACATTTGGCTATCCACACCACATTTATTAGATTTCATAGCATTTACGAGATTCAAAAGCCATCTCATATGATACACATTTGTACCAGTATCATCTCATAGCTTCACTTCATGGGGAAATGATGGAGCTAAAGGACTAGCTAGCCTTTATATTCTTGAGCCACCTACTTAGATGGATTGGACACATGGTCCAGACATTGATTAACACATGGATGGTCACCTAACTTCACTTAGTGGGTGATGTTGGAGCCAAAGGGCTAACATTTGCATTTTTGAGTCACTCTTAAGGAATTGTGCACTAAGATCCATTTGTGATATTACTTTTGGTATACCACATACTTAGCATATCTAACATCATATAGCATCACTCAACACCACAATAGGTTTTGTATTGGTTCACGTACCTAGTGAGTTGTATTCATTCCTTTGTCTTCCCCCCTTTTACCTAGATTTTTACTTTCTTATTCTAGATATAAAATATCTATTAATAACTGATCTACTCTTTTTTTATCGTGTAGATTTACACTTTATATCATGCTTTCTATATGTACACCTAGAATCACATAGCTTCATGAGATTCACCCTTGTAGGTAAGTTTACGTATGCTCTCTACTTTTCCTTTATCCTAGTATTTTACTTTGTTATATCACTAGAATAAAGGAGAGGGGGCCAATGTAGTCATATAAAATGTTAAATTTTTTAGTTTGATTGTGGCTTATGACACCTAATCCATAAGTCCATCTTACATTCTCTCATGACCCTTTTAGACACCTTTTTGCTGATTATCAATCATCCATAGGATTTTGAGACCTCATTCTAGCTTAGCTAGGACCCCTTTTGCATGTTTATTCCATCCCTTAGGTCTTGAGCCTATAGGATAGGAGCATTGGGAGTGGATTATAGTGCTAGACCCTAGGGTGTCCCATTTTTAGTGCTACTATGAAATCTCATTTTGAGTCTAGGTGACTATTTATTCTCAATTCCTCTTCTTCATTATGTCATCTTAGCATGATTGCATTTAACCCATGAATAATAGATCTCTATAAAAATCCATTCAAAGCTCATTTAGGAGGGTTGAAATTTATTTTCAAAAGCAATCAAGAATATAAGCAAGACCACGAAGGTAATTTTCCCTATTCTTTGCATATAACTAGCCAATATAGCCACAAGCTCATTCAAACCCTTACACCAATCCCTAGCCACATCAAGCACACCTAATTTACCATTTTTGCATCTGTATAACACTATTTTAGAAAGCACATCAAGTGGGAGAACAACATATGGCTTGATCCCTCTTCAGAGTATCGGTATGTAGGCAACATGCCCACATAATGGGTATGAATACACGTTTAGTGCATCTTACATACACTGAGACCCCCTCTCTCAAGTTTCATTCAATCATATTGAAGATCTAGGTTAGAGATTAAATCATTTCTACAAGGAGCTTCATTGATAGTCAAAACTTGGAATTTCATAGGTAAACTAATACAGGGACAATAGAAAAAACCCAAAAAAAATAGATCTCTTTGACTAGTTTAGATAATAGTGGCAGGACTTGGACTATAGTGCCAAACTATGAAGTGTCTTATTTTTGGTTCTCCTATCCTTTCAATGAGTGAAATCCATATCTTGCTTTGTGATAGTGTCCTAGTTCTACACAACCAGTACTAGCTTCTATCTTAGTCATATCAATCCATTTTAAACTAAGTTAAATTCCTCTTCATTTATTACTATTTATAGAAAGGTTCAAATTAAAATTAAATTATATAAATCAATAGTTTAATTATTACAATATATTTTATTTATTTAATTAACCCAGACCCTTAACTAAATTAGGAATAATACAATAATATTCCCAAAATGGTTAAATCATTTGGAATCCTAAGATGATGGAGAGTGACATTCATTGATGGGAGGATACATTAATAAAATTTAAGATATCTATAGTACATGTGGTTTAATCTATAATCTAAATTCTATTTTAAATAACTATGTTTTCTTAGAGTCTAAGAAAATTAAAGCACTCAAGTTAATAATAATAATATATATAATAAAAATTTATAATATATTACTTTGAGATAATTCCCTTGATCATTTGTTGTAGTACATCACTTTAAACACATTTACATTTAAAATTTTTATTTTACCAAAACATAAATCCACATCCCTAACATCATAATCATGCACAATCTGAATAAAAAAGATTTTGAAAGGAAATTCTCAAACTCTCTGACCTAAAAAAACACTCTCAAACATACTCTTGTCATGACAATATCTAGTTGCCAAAATACCTCTAAGAGACATTTGTATTCATTGAGATGACACTTGTTTCAATCACGTATTCAGTAATTAAAATAGTTTGGTGGAAGTTACATATTTCATTGACATGTCACTAAATTTTGCACATGTGTCTAGTTGGGTTTCTTTGAATCCAACACCTAAAAAATGTACAATAAAATATACAAGGATATACAAGGTAAAGGCATAAAATTATCTATGGAGGTGTAATTAATATCAATGCAAACTTGTATTTAGTGCATGCATGTGATACTATAGTCGTAAAAAATGATGTAGTTATTTTTCATCATTGGGAATTAGACTTATGTGTCTCTAAAAACAACATAAATCTACAAATCCACTAAGATTAAACAATATAAGAGATGGACAATATTTGATCAAAGAGAACACTATATAAATAATTGAAAAAGATGTTAGACACGCATATGTGGGCCATGGAGAAGGCACATAGGACTTGAAGAAGCTTGAAAGTGGTGCCAAAAACTTAATTCCCACTAAAATGCATTGCGAGTGCTATCATTCATATTTGCTAAAATAAAATAAAAAGTATATAATATAAGCTTTGGAGCTGAGGCAAGGACATGGGTATATGGAAATAGAAGACACAACATTGATAGAAATGTATTTTATATAATAATAGTTTATATTGTATTATTATTCATTATATATAATATAATATTATTATTTTATAATTATATATAATAATATAATTTTATTGTATATTATATTTATAAAATTATAACTATATAATATATATTAATAAAATGATTATATAAATAAAAAATATCATAATATAATAATAATATTTTATATTTATTTATTCTTAAATTATTATATACATTTAATATTATTATATTAAACATAATACAAAAGATAGGATATAAAATATTTTATATTAAAATATATACTATTAATTTATTCTTTTCCACCTAGAAAGTTTCCTAAACATTCAATAACTTTCAAAGTTTTAAAACATACGTACGATGTGCATACAACTCTAAACTTACGTAGATGAATACTTTGAGTCACTGATAAAAAGACTAACTCCTAAGTATTTGATCATATCAATTACCTATAGCTACTTAACACTTCACATTAGAAAATAAAAAAACCAATAAATTACATTATACAAATTATTTTCCTTGCTATGGGAGAAGAAGAAAGACTAAATAGTCCTTTGCCATGTTTAAAATGAAGATACAAAACTTTTAATAATTTTAAGGTATTTTTAAATTAAAATACAAAACAATTTTATTATCTTAATAAATCAGAGTTTTTTAAATTAAAATGCAAAATAAATATAAATTGAGATAAATTGTTTTTGAAACCTAATTTTTTTATAATAATATATATAATTTCACCAAAACATATTAACTTGGGTGAAAAATTAATTCAATGTCGATTTAGATTCAAAAAAAAAAACCAATCTTTGTTATGTTGTTACAATTCATAAGCTCATGTCATGATTAAAAATATAAACATAAGAATGCCTTATAATGAGAAGTAAATGAATTTCATCTTATATATTGAGTTAAACAATTTAGAATATTATTTTCAAAACATGTTTTAATTTTTTAGATATTTATTTTCCCAATGTGTTTTAATGTCCATACTATCTATTTACCAATTTCATTACGTATCTTACACACTCATGATATAAAAGAAAACATAAATATATATGTTGACATAAAAAAACTATTGGTCTGATATTACATTTTATTAAGTATGGTATATTTAAGTATAAATATATTTTTTTAAGGAAGATTTTAATTTAATTTTATTATGTTTTAATAATTTTAAGAAAATCTTATATATTTATATTACTTTTATCTACAATCGATGTCAATGTTGCAAAGAATGTGAAAAATAATGATATATAAGAGTAGACAACATCTCAACCTAGAAGAAGATGATGAATAGAAAATAATTATTTAGAATTAGATTCAACATCATAACCTAGAAGAAGAAGATAAATTCAAGATTCAAAAACTGAAAGAGAAAAAAAATATAACTAATCCCAATGGAATGCTTGGGAGAGATTTGAATAACTTTCAAATGATTTTTTGACATTGTCTATGAAAGTTACATTGGAATGAATGTTTCTTGAACACCTGAAGGCCCTGTGTGAAATATATGTTGCTAATAAAAATTTTGCCATCAAATTTCAACATCGAACAACATGGACCTTAATCCACAAGTACCATAACTTGACAGCTTAGCACAGGTTGAGGAAATGTTAATATCTTGTGTCAAACCAATCCTACAAGTGACATATGTAACTAGAAGTAAATGTAAATATAAAAGGCATACAATAAATTTTACACAAGAAGTAAAATAAATAATTAAGTTTTTACCACCTCAAATAAATATTTGTCAACGATTATAATTCAGAAGATGGATCAATGTGGAATAAATTATGACTTTACTGTCAATATAGAGTGGGCATATAAGGCACTTCAATACAAAATATGACATGAAAATATCTATTTATATGTTAATATTGATTAAAATTCTCTTAGTTAACTTCTACAAAACTCTAATGAAAATGAGTTTAAATAGCCAAAATTTGACCACATGAAATTTGATTTTATTGCAAATGGAGTCATATTTATAGGTCCAATGATGGATATGGATAAAGGAAATATCATTAATCACATGACATCAATGGTATCCAAACCACCAAATTCCCAAAGAGATGAAATTAATCCATGTGTGGGTAAATAACCCTAATGTAGATCATGGAAGACTGTCTAATTATTTGAGGATTGGAGCATCTCCTACTAATGAGTATATCACATTAGGATTACTTGATATGCCATTTCCAACATTATTTCTTGATGGAATATGTGATTGGATAGAACCATGGTTGAGATGAGTACATCTTCATGAAAATTTTAAAAATCTATTTTGATATAGTGATCACCATTTAGGTTGACACCCATGATTTAGATATTAAATGATGAACATGATCATGAAACATAATGCACAAAATTATTCAATAGTGTTTTTGAAAAATAACCTTCAAGATATGTCAATCACCATCAATGATTTGCATGAGAATATGGACAATATGACCTTATCTCATTTCATTTATCATTTGATGTGGTTTGGAACCACCTTGAGGGGTATAAGGTCTTATTGGTCAAAAAAATCTTGGTGAATTAATTGACATGCTAAATCAACTTGGGTTACCTAACATTTTATTTACTCTAAGTATAGTTGATATGTATTGGCTTGATTTACATGAACTAATTCCAATAATAGAGCCAACAAAACCATGGTAAGTCTAAAATTGGTGAAGATAAAATATTATTAATTATACTCATATAGTGGCACACTATATGCACTTGTAGCATTCACTTTTCCATAAGGATATATTACAAAAAGAAATAAAAGTAAAATTTTATTGGTTTATATATGAATGGTAACATAGATGTTCACCACATGTGCAAAGATTCATATGGTTAGACAAAGAACCAAAAATGGATAACCTTGATTGGACAAATGATCATGAATGAAAAATTATTGAGAAATACTTCCATTCTATTTGTAAGACATGGAATCCTCAAGAAAATCCACACCAATGAAATATACAAACCTGCATGTTATCAATTCTCTCAAAATCTATGTTTTATAATTTATTTTATTTTATCAATGTAACTAATAAATTATTTTATATTATGAATTTTAAGCATTACAAAACTTTTCTCAATATCCATGTCTTTGAAATACAAGACAACTTACACAGGTAGATATGGAACATAACTATGAAGAGTTACTCAATTGTGTATAACGACATATAATGTGTAGAGAGGGTGCCTACCTATGTAATAAATGAGTAATAATGGTTTGTAGGTAATATGTTCAATCATATATATATATATATATATATATATATATATATATATATATATATATATCTGTGTGTGTGTGTGTGTGTGTGTGTGTGTGTATGTATGTATGTATATTAAAAATAATATGTGTGCAATTACTAAAAATCAAGTTATTATTGCTTATAGTTATAATGCACATTGGCCATTCAATATTGAGGGATTAAAACTATATCAAGACTCAGAAAAAAGAGATAAAAAATTTGAGTTTGAAAAAAATGATGAGTAAATTCACACAATCACTACATACTATAGTTGTGGAAATCAAACCTAGATTGGAAACCCATTCTTTCTAAATATGTTGTAGTCAACTATGCAATAAAAGCAGAGAAGATATTTGAAAGTTATCATTAAATGTTGTTGCGGCTTCCAAACATTAAAAACCTATATGAATTAGTAGCAAGAGCACATATAAGACTTTGAACTTAAAAAATTGTTGAAAAAGACATTGGGATACAAGAAACATGTCACATGTTGTTGGGGCTTCTATTAGATGATAGCAGTAGAGTATTTGTAAATTTAAATGAATTGAGATTAATTGGAAAAACTTTACTATAAAACATAGACTCTCGACTTCATCAAGTATTTCCTGAGAATGTAGATTTGTTTTGGAGGTATATATATGATTTTGGTTGGATATTTGGGACAACTTTCTCCTATTAGTGATAGACCACCATATGATAGTGATGGGTGTGAAAAAATATTATGGGAAGAATTAAAAGAGGTTGTTACTTTGGATAAGATATTTAAAAAATAAGGAAAAAGTAAGGATCAACAAATTTTTTGTCAATCTTTCACAAATATGTGAAATGTAAATTCGACAATTGATGATTGGAAGTTATTGGTGACAAGAAATAATGTTGAAAATGAATTTCATCAACTATTAGTTATAATTAAATATAAGAACATGTAAAGTTTGGACAATGAATTTACCCTCCTTATTGAACATAAGGTTACATTTCTATCTCTTACATAGTTTGACTAACAATATTTATGCTATCAACATTGAATAGTTTGTAAATGAGATGTATTTTGTCTTTCAATTTGGATGAAGTTTTAAAATGTACATGCATATCAATTTACTATGGGGTCTAAACCCTGAGAAAAAGACTGACTCCTACGCTTCCAATCATATTAATTTCACGTAGCCGCTTAACATGAACACTTCATATAAAAAAATACATTGTACAAGTTATTATTTT
This sequence comes from Torreya grandis, assembly GCA_037957365.1. Lineage (NCBI taxonomy): Eukaryota > Viridiplantae > Streptophyta > Pinopsida > Cupressales > Taxaceae > Torreya > Torreya grandis. The sequence goes on along the minus strand of JARHVA010003987.1, from coordinate 255,564 downwards.
CATTGAGGAAGGAGAAGAAGAAAGATTAAATGGTCTATTTCCATGTTCAAAATGAAGATAAAACTTTTTTTTATTCTTCACAAATCTTTGATTTCCCACTTAGATTAATTTTTAGTACCTAACAAGTACTATTGTTTCCACCTAATGCTATTATTAGTCCATGATTATTATCAGTAGCTAATGACTATGCTTTGTGGAGGAGCTTGAAAAATATTTTTGAAAGTTTTTGGATAGAATCTAGATTATTTTATTATTGATCTATTTGTGACTAATTATGATTATTTCTCTATGGAAGGAACTAAAGGATTTCAAGTCAAAATGTTTGGAGAGCCAATCAATAAGGTTTTAATTTTTCTCAATTTTACATTTGTAGGTAGCAACGTGGTTGCATCCCTATTACCCTGCATAAAGGATGGAAATGTGTGCATTATTGAGAGTGTATGTGAACAAGGCTAAGGTTTGTGGATGCAATGGAAATGGACAAACATTTCTAGGTGATGAAGGCAAGTATAATGGAAACAAAGGAGTAGTTGATGAAGGTGAAGTAGGTGTTGAAATTTTCCTATAAAACTGTTTGATCTTGAATGCATATCGACCATTCACAGTATTATAATATCCATGCATTGAATTCACCATCAAATATACCTATAATCTATCCCAAAGTTTAAACTCCCATTGTCACATCTAGCATACAACCCTGATTAAACTTGTAGTAATGTCCAAATTAGAAGAATTAATGTTACCATCGGTATCAATGGTGATATCTCCTATGAAGGTAATAATATATATGTCTTCCACATTTATTTTATTATGATTGTATGTACTAGGAAAATAATTTATCCAACCTTTCCCATTTTCACCTTCATTTTGATGAGAAACTCTATCCATTATTAGAGGCATTAAAAATCTAGAATTTATCCAAAATACTAATTTTCAAGCCATTAAGCCACTACATTTTTAGGTCATCAAATTTTTTGAGAAGCAAATGCACCATGATAAGAGATTAGGTCAAGATAATTTTATTATTCTCCTTTATTAGATTAATTTAAAATGGGAAATAACAAGGGGATAAGAACATGCCAACATAGAGGAGCTTTGGCAGGGGACAATCTTTGTTTCCTTTAGGCATGCTCTCTATGAACTTTAAATCTATTGAGAACAACCTTATTAATCCTTCAAAATAATCAATTTGTGCATTGTGTTATTTATAATATAATCAATGTAATATTTTGTTTATCTAAGATGGATGTCTATGTTTTAAGCAAGATTGTATTTTGATTATTTACTAGTTTGGTAAATAACAAGAATTATAAATCACAATGTTAAATTACTTTTATATTTTATGAACTGGGTGCTAATATTGGTTTAAAATCGATGGACAACAAAGTTGATTTGTAAATCAAGTTTTCTTAATTTTAGGTTTCTAAAATTTTATGAAGGTATGTAAATGATATTGATAAGTTTTTAAAATGGGCACAGGGGCAAACCTTTTCCTTCCTATTGGTTAGAAATAGCCTATTTTGGGGTAAAAATAATGGCCTTTTATTACTATTCCTTCTACAAGTACTGGTGCATAATTCTATAGTTTACATCAGAACCTTATTCTTCATCTAAAGATCTTCAAAAATAGACCAATTTAATAATTAAAAGTTCAATGGACACTAGAATTAGGATATAATAGAAAAACCTCACACTTTTAAAAATCCACCACCAAATACTCAATAATATAACAATTAATAGAAATCAAACGTGTAAATTTAACACTCTTAGAAAATGTTATACTTGTAATTATTTGAACAAAAAGTGACATACAATAATGACCTATCTTCCACTTTTGGAGTATTTAGATAATGGCAAGGCTAATACTATGCATTCTATGAGGTGAAACATCAACTCAACTTGAAACAATTCCATTCCATTCAAATTTGCAATATTCATTCAAGATTGAGATGAATTCTTCAAAGTGTGCACTAAATGGTTCTCACTTAGCAAGGAAACCTAGTGGCTTATCATAACAAGACACTCAGTGATGCTATCTATAGATATCTAACATACAATAGATAACTCTAGACCATAGTTCAAGCATGTTAATAAAAGAAGCAATACATCTTATGCAAGGAGAAAATCATCCACACAAATCACAAACCTTTACAAATAATTAAAACCCTAAGTTAATTACACAATGACTTCCATAAAAGGTGGTCCATATACTTGTAGTCATTTCATCTCAATATTGAGCACACAAATATAACTACAAATCATATTTACAACTCATTATCTGACTTGGAATACCTACAATGTCTTTTCCCAGTTGTTCAAATTTAGGGGCATGTTGTATAAATATTGTGATATATTTGATTAATCTTATTTTCATCCATTTTTTCTTATAAACCAAAACCCAATTGGGACTAATAGTTGAAAATTGAAGCACACTGGTTGCCTTGAATTTGTGGAAGGGTTAGTTGTATTTAGTACTGACATGTTATAGAGAGTGGACCATAAAATTTCTAAATAATTTGTTGTCTCTGTCTGAATCAATGTTCTTTGTCAAAATGAAGTGAATCCACATATTCTCAAAGAATATTGTGGTAGTTCCTTTTCCTAAGATTCCCTTCTTGTATGCCATCAAAACTTCCATCTCAAGAACACCTATTAATCACCACATAGTAATATCAAATTGATAGTTATCTAATGTTTTTGATATTAATGTAGGATGAGGGTGATCCACAATGAGTTTCTCTTTTAGCTATCCATTTTTGCATGTTTTCACATGTTGTAGATGAACCCCTCTTTTAATTTTTATTTTATATCTCATTTTAGACATTCTAAGCGATGATTTTAAGCCATCTAGAATTTTATAGTCATATTGACCTATTTTGGTAAAATGTCAACAATATTAAAATTTATTTCTTTCCATATAAGGGTTTGAAGTTGTATCAGTTACCATGTTTATGTTATTTCACAAGTGTGTTTGATATTTTTCAAATTTGTTTCATCTATATTTTGAGCTTGGCTTCTCTAAAGCCCTTTGGATGCCATCAATATCCTATACAACATCTAGACACTACTCACATAGAATTTTCATTAGGAAAATGTTAATGATGGGCATAGATCTTGTGGGGATTTTTTTCTTCTTATGTTACTAATTTTTTCACAAGAATAATAAGGTCAAGGAAGGATACACAAATATAGAATAGCTTAATCAAAAAAGAGGTATCAACCATACATGTGAACGCATCAACATTAACTTTATATTTATGTTCATAACCAATTAAGCATTTGATTGACAAAAATGTATATTCATAATCAATTAAGCATTTGATAGACAATAATTTATACTTATTCTTTCTAGTATAAGATGATAAGCTTGTCATGTTCCAAAAATATCTACCATATACATCTTAGTATATAAAAAGATATAAAATGCTTGATGATGTTGATATCATTAGATTTGGGGGATTTGGCATGATCTACAAATTGGTCATGGATGGAAATAGTATATTTTTAGTCAAGAAAATTTAAAACATTGATTTAATATTACAAAAATAGTGTATAATTTTTTTTAATATCAAAAAATTACATTTTAATTTTAAATTGACAGTGTCAAATCTACACAATGTAAAGTAACAGGTACTAAAGCCACTCCATGGCATTTGTTTTATATTGTATTTACATGAAACAAAATTTTTAACCACACATTTATATTATAATATTATCATTTTTCCTATTCATTGTTTTGTTGAGATATACACTAACATAGATGGAGAGTAAGGGTTACATTTTAGGGTGACTGTCCACATTAATAAATATTTTTAGCATTGCCTTTGGCATTTTATAAATAAATGGATATTAACCAAATTGATTCATGTCTATTCATAAACATTACAATTCACTTTAAAGTAAAATCAAATTTAAATTTATAAATAATTTTTATATAAGGGGTTTAATATGAATATTTTATTTTCACCAAATTTAGAGATAGTGATCACAAATAGATAATGTAGAACAAGATGAAACAACTAGGTACATAAAACCTTAAAAAATAGGAGTGAACAGAGACTATGCCCAAAACCATTTGAACTCATCTAGAAGAGGAGTACCTTTCCCAAAAATATGAGGTCAGGCTTGGTAAATGACAAATGTGTGAAAAATTATTTGAAAATCATGTTCATCAATTTCATGGCTCCGAAAATCTTGCTCACTTTACCTAAATTTTATATAGATCCCTAGGAAATTGATTTCCTTCTTCAAAACCATAATATGGTACGGACATATATAAAACCTAAAAAAAGGATGTATTTTGTGGGTTATGGCCTTATCTTGATTATTATTAGGGCCCTAGAATGTTTTTACAATTTAGAAAATAAAAAACCAAGTGTAATTCATGTTCAACCACATATTCTAATGGTGTAGAGCCTATCATCTATAACTTTCATTCTAAAATGAATGCATGGTGGTGTTTTATCTAAATTTAAATTAATTATGGTAAATTATCCATAATTATGATAAATGAATGGATTAAGGTATAATGTTGAAAAATTAATTTTAAATAGCATATCAAAGTAAATGTCTAAAATAAACAAAATAAAATGATTTTAAACAAGGCTAACTATGAAAACAAAATACAAACTTTGTTATTTTTGCTCCGCTATTGAAGTCAACAAAATTGATAGATGAATAGAACATAAAAGTAGGAACAATCCCTGAAGAAATACAAAAATTAAAACTAATGGAGGAACCTTCCAATTTAGATCAGAATAATTTTCCACTTTTGACCCAACCCTGATATTTTTAATCCTTTATAAAAATAGTTAAATTAGGGCATAATCATATCATACAACTTTATTTAGGTATGTGTGCATAAAATTGACTTTTGATGATGTGCATAAGACTTGTAAATATAAGTTTAAAGGTGGAAACCCTAATAGGTCTTGCAATGATTGAAAACCAAAAGGCCAAATCCCATTGCCAGGATACAACTATGAAGCACACACATGGTTTATGATAAAATGGAGAGAAGCGAAATACAAAAAAAATCCAAACCTAAAAAACGTTTTGTAGGTTTTAGAAAACATAGTATTGAATGGGAAAAAATGATATATGCTCTTATATATTTTCAAAGGGTGTATACCCTTTAGAATTGGGCACAAGCCTAAGCATCAATTTTTTTTAAAGGGCATACACCCTTTACAAATTTTTTTTACAAATTTGGGGGATGTCACTTTTTTTTCCTATAACTTTGTGCATCAACCCAAATAACATGGTTAACATTTGTTGTTATATCCCATGTAAATTCATTAGAAGGACTAAGAATATTACCACCATTTATATATGACCGCTATGAAATGTTGACAAAAGGAAAACAACATTCCAATAAAACATTTAAGGAAGAGAGATTGAAAATTTCAGAGGATAAATAATCTCATATACTTATCACAAATTTATTTATATTAATATGGAATTATTCATTATTTGAAATTTTATGTGATTTGTAAAACACATTTTGATGAGTATTAACTGATTCTTTAGTTTAAGCATTTTATCTTATGTATATTACACATGTG
>JARHVA010003987.1:180000-245000 GCA_037957365.1 Torreya grandis | reverse complement strand
AATCCTACAAGTGACACACGTCACTAGAGGTTAATATAAATATAAAGTATATACAATAAGTTTTACAGAAGAAGTAAAACAAATAACTAAGGTTTTGCCACATCGAATAAAAGATTTATCGATGATTATAGTCCAGAGGAGGGATCAATGTCGAATAAATTAAAACTTTAATATTAATATAGACGGGGTATATAAGGCACTTAAATAAAAATAAAACATGAAAATATTTATTCATATGTTTAGATTGATGAAAATTATGATAGTGAACTTCTACTGAACTCTAATGAAAACATCTTTAAATAGCTCAACTTTGTCCACATGTAGTTTAATTTTGATGCAAATGAAGTCATATTTATAGGTTCCAAAGATATAAATGGATGAAGGAAATATAATTAATCACACAACATCAATGGTATCTAGACCACCATACTCTTAAATAGATGTGGTATTAATCCATGCATGGGTAAATAACCCTAATGTAGATCCTGGAACATTGATTGATTAGCCAAGGATTGGAGCATCTCCTACCAATGAATATGTCACATGAGGCTTACTTGATATGGCATTTCCAACATTTCTTCTTGATGGAAGTTGTGATTGGATAGAACCACGATTGAGATAAGTACATCTTCATGAAAATTTTAAACATCTATTTTTATATAGGGATCACCATTTCAGCTGACACCCATGATTTAGATATTACATGATGAACATGACCATGGGACATTGTGCATAGAGTTCTTCAGTAGTGTTTATTGAAAATATCCTTTAAGATATGTCAATCAACATCAATGAGTTGTATGAGTATCTGGGTAATGTTACCCACTCCAATTTAGTTGATCATTTGATGTGGTTTAGAACCACCATGAGGTGTATAAGGTGTTATTAGACACAAATTTATTAGTGAATTAATTGACATGATACATCAACTTGGGTTGCCTAATAGTTTATTCAAAGTACAAATGATATGCATTGACATGATTCACATGTACTAATGCCAAGAACATAACCAACAAATCCATGAGACGCCCAAAATTAGAGAATATATAATATTATTTATTATCCTCATATAATGGCACAATACATGCACTTACAACATACAATTTTATATAAGGAGTTATTACAAAAAAAATGAAAGTAAAATATTATTAGTTTAGATATGAATGACAACATAGAGGTTCACCACATATGATTAGACTCATGTGGTAAAACAAAAAACCATATATGGAAAAAATTGATTGGACAAATGATGAATGAAAAATTGTTGAGAAAGACTTTAATTTCATTGTTCATGCATGGAGTCCTTGAGAAGATCCACACCAATAAAATATATAGGCTTGTATGTTATCAATTCTATAGAAATATATGTTTTATACAATTATTTTTATTTTCTAAATGTAATTAATAAATTATTATCTATTATGAACTTTAGGTATTAAAAACAATTCTCAACATCCATGTCTTTGAAATACAATATAACTTACATAGGTATAATGACTATGAAGAGCTACTCAATTGTGTATAATGACATACAATGTGTAGAGAGGGTACCCACATATGTAATAAATGAGTAATGATTGTTTTTAGGTAATATTTTTAATCATTTAAATAGTTATATAGATATTAAAAATAATATGTGTGTAATAGCTATAAATCAAGTTGTTATTACTTATAGTTATAATACACCACAACCATTGAATATTGTGGGATTGAAACTATACCAAGACCCAAAGATGATATAAATTTTTTGAGTCTACAGGAAATGATGAGTAAATACATAGAATTACTACATACTACAGCTATGGAGATTAAACTTAGATTGGAAACCCATTATTTCTAAACATGTTATAGTCAAGTATGAAACAAAAGTAGAGAAGATCTCTAAAAATTATCATCAAATGTTGATGCAACTTACAAACATTGAAAACCTAGATGAACTAGAAACAAGAGCATATATAAGACTTTGAACTAAAATAATTTTTAAAATAGACATTGGGACAAAAGAAACATGTCACATGTTATTGGGGATTCTATTAATAGAGAGTAGTAGAGTATTTGTAAATTTGAATGAAATGAGCCTCATTGGAAAAACTTTACTACAAAACATAGACTCTTGACTTTGTCAAGCATTTTTTGAGAATGTATATGTGTTTTAGAGGTATATATATGATTTTAATTAGATATTTGGGACAACTCCCTCCTATTAGTGATAGACCACCATATGATATTAATAGAATTGCAAAACTATTGTGGGAAGAATTCAAAGTGGTCGTTACTTTGGATAAGGTATTTAAAAAATAAGGATAAATCAAGGACAAATATGAGAAATGCAAATATGATAATTGATGATTGGAAGTTATTAGTGACAAGAAACAATGGTTGAATCAAGGAAAAAATTAGAGGTTATTTATAACCAAAAGGCTATATGTAGGTTTTTTTAATTTTGAAAATGGATAATTTTACAAAAATATACATAGGTCATATAAACTCAATTTTATATAATTTCATAGTTTAGGACACATATTCACTTTATAGATTATACTCAATCCTATTTTTAAACATTGATTTGCTAGAATTACTATACATGTATGGGTATGATTCACTAGGAAATTATACAAGACATGTATAGGTTAGTTTAGAAACCAAGTATATATAGGTATGTATGTATGTATATAATAAGGACAACCTATGACACAATAAGTTTAAGGTAATAATTATTTTGATTCTATGAAAAAAAGTTCAATATTCTTTGGCACCGTTTGTTCTTCCTTATATATGGTTTTAATAACTAAAAAACATAATAATAAATAATTTTCAACCTAATGTTTATTTTATTTCTAGCATTGAATGTGGTGTAGGTGCAATTAAAGCTACGGGGATTGAGATTTAGATCTCACCCCATTTTTTTATTAATTGGTATCAACATATTGAGGGGCTCAAGTAAAAATTTAATGTTGGTCCAAAACTTCACCCATAGGATCAATGTAAGTTGGTTGAATACATAAGTGATGGTTTCTTGATTTTTCTTGTCATTTATGCAAGATATGGTGGAAGTGAAGCTTGTATAATTGCAAGATTGAGATGAGAGGTTAGAAATAAAGGTGGAAAAAATTTCTAAGATGGTTTTCTCATGATTACAATTACAAGGTATGGATTTGTGTTTTTTTGTTCTAAAAATTGAGAGCAGATATTTGGAAACAAAGTCATCTATCTTGAAATAAATAAATATAATGATAAGTTCCTTGAAAAATATTGCTTTAAATATATTCACCAACAATTTTTCAAATTTTATAGTAATTGATGCAAGGTATTAGTGGAAGCAAATATTTGGTAGTCAAAATATTGGGATGAGAGGTTGTAAATGAAGGTGCATATAATATCTAACTTGGTTTCCTTGTAATTACAACTACAAGGTATGGATTTGTGTTATTTTTTTAAAATACTGAGAACAGTTATTTGTATGAAAAATAATCTATCTTGAAATGAATAAATATAATGATAAGATCCCTAAAATTATTTATTCAAAGATATTTTTTTATGGTTTCTCAATTTTTCTAGTCACTGATGAAAGATATTGGTAGAAGATAAGTTTTTGTAAGCAAAATATTGGGATGAAGTGTAGATAATTTCTAAGTTGGTTTCCTTGTGATTACAACTAGAAGGTGTTGATTTATGTTTATTTTATTCTGAATACTAAGAGTAGTTATTTTCATGCGTAGTCATCTATCTTGAAATGAATAAATATAATGATAAGTTCCTTGAAAAGCATTTAACTAAATATATTTGATCAAAACACTGTGCATATTAGTTTTCTTAAAAATTTTAGTTATATTTGTAATTATTTTCCTTAAACTCAAAAGATGTGAAATCGGTATTTTTGGGTTAGTCAGAAATATGGTTGAAATAACCATGAGGCTTTGTTATGCTTACTCATTTTTTCTTTTTTCTTTTATTTAAAATAAGTATATTGCACGCCATTATTTCTAAGAGGAAATCAATATCTTATTTGTTTAAAAGGAGTATTTATTAGAGGAAATCAATTTTTTATTTGTTTAAAAGAAGTATGTGGTAAAAATAAACCAAATAATATAATAAATAGAGTATAGCAAAAATTTTGACAAAAAATCAGAGTATAGAGTATAAATAATAAACCAACTATGGGGCCATAAGGAAAGAAAACTATGAAAAGTGAAGATGTCAAGCAAATATATTTTAAGAGATACTTTTCAAGGAACTTATAATTATATTTATTCATTTCAAGAATCAAAATAGATGATTTTGCATGCAAATAATTTCTCTCAATCTTCTATTTGATTAAGAGAACATGTTTATAATAGTTTTAAACTCTATTGTAGAGATGCATATGTATTCAAATCTTAGTAAGTTTTTTGAGTACATATGTGATGATTTCTCAGTTTTTATATTCATTGAAATGAACAAATATAATGATAAGTTTCTTGAAAATCATTTTTTAAAAGATATTTTCTCAAAATAATATACATGTTTTCAAGTTGAATGGCTTCCTAAATATCCTTTTATTGAACATGTTTTGAGTGAAGAAACTAATGAGCACCAAAATAATGTAGATGCAACATATGTAGTTGGAAATTGGGGAGGGATAAATGCTTGCATCTAAAACTATATACCATAGTGAAGCATGTGGGGAAAGTATACGAAAATAAATTTATAAATGGAAAATAGAAATCAGTGATATGATGGAGAATAAAAGAACAATCTCTTCATGCTAAGTATGTAAGTGAATATGATGAATAAGTAGAAAAATAATAAAATATTCAAGGAAGTGGAAGAAACATTATAGCTTTGTTTCGAAAAATGATGGGAATTAGCCAAATGTCAAAGACTATATAACTTTTTGTTGTTTTTCACATTTTAAACAAAGGCTACCTGATGACTGATTATCTAAGATATAAGGATATGCTATAATTTTTTGGTGTCCTAAACTTTCCAAATACTCATTAGTCAGTTACTAGTGGTTTAGAATGGGATAATTGTCTTGTTGAAGTTTATAAGAAGGATCTTCAAGAGAAGATAAGGATTTAAAGATACACATCATTCTCATTGGATGAAGTTACAACTATTGATAACACTTATTGGGAGTGTATACATGTTTAAACTATTAAAAATGATGTTAGTCAACCTTATTTTATTACCATTCATAAAATGAAAGAAAATGCAACTTCACAAAATCTTTTGGAACTAGTCAGGAATAATTTGAAAGAGGTTAGTGCAATGGACAATATCTCAATTGCAATAAATATTTTTTGTTAAAGGGTAGATGGAGCATTGATTATGCAAGGTCAAAGAAGTGGTATTTATGTAAGGATACAAACTTCCTCTACACTATATATGATTGGTATTCATTACATAGCACATAGAATAAATTTGGAATTCAAAATTGTGAGCAAGTTTACATTATACTCAAAATTTGAAGATTTTATTTGTGAAATCAATTTATACTTTTGTATAAGTCTAATTTTTTTTTACAATTTCAAAATTTTGTTTAATGTTTAATGCAAGGAAAGAAGTTACTTAAAGATGTTGATACTAAATGGATTTACCTTTGTGGAATAACAAATAAAGTATATGTATAATGTCAGTCACTGATGGGAATAATAGAGGAACATTACAACAGAATAGATAAAGCTCCAATTTTTTTTTCAGTTATGTGATATAGAGACATTATTTATCTTATGCAATTTTTTACTCATGTTTGATGAGATGAATTTAAAGCTAAATAAAGCTCAGGAAAGAACACTATACATTCAAGAATATTCTAAGTTGAGAAAATTAATATGCCTTGTCCTTGATAATTTGTATTTAACATAATATTCATTTACAGAGGAAAATTTCACAACTTGGAAATTGATGACAAATATTGAACATCATGGTAACTATTTTTAGTTTAATGAAGATAGATATTTATGTGTAGAAATTCGAGAATGTAAAATACCCATACACATTTTTGACATAGTTGATCGATCTAATAGACTCAAAAAAGTCCATCTTACAAGGGATTGATTCTTTGAGGTTATATCCTCTACAATAAGTAAAAATTAGTGAAATGAATAAATATAATGATAAGTTTCTTGAAAAGCATATATATATATATATATATATTTGCTTTCCATCCTCTTTTTTCATAGTTGTCTGGCCCTATGGCCCCATAGTTGGTTTATACTCTGTACTTTGATTTTTTGTCACAATTTATGCTATAATCAATTTATTATATTATTTGGTTGGTCTTTACCACATAATTATTTTTAAAAAATAAGAAATTGATTTTATCTGACAAATAATGATGTACAATGTACATCTTTTAAATAACGCACAAAGAACAAACTGAATTAAAGAAAAAGATCTTCATTATCACACTATATTTTATTTTAAAATGTTTAAGGTAATAATTATAATCTAATTGGCATGCATTGTTAACTAAAATAAAATAATATTTGAAAGACCAATATGGATATGGTTAAGACATTTTTGTAGAATTTATTATATAATTTATAATTTTAAAATAATGAAAATATTTTGAATATTTTTTCAATTATGTCGTCCTCACTTTTCATAGTTGTCTCACCCTATGGCCCCATAGTTGGTTTATACTTTATAATCTAATTTTTTATCATTATTTCTTCTATATTTGGTTTTTATATCATCTGGTTGGTCTTTATCACATACTTATTATTTAAAAAAAAAAGTAATTGATTTCCTCTCAGAGATAATGACATGCAAGAAACTTCTTTTAAACAATACACAAAGAACAAACTAAATAAACATAATAGAGCCTCATGATAACACTATACTTTGTTTTTAAATGTTTAAGGTAATAATTATATTCTAGTTGGCATGATTCATTAATTGAAATAAAAAATAATTGAAAGGCCAATATGGATGTGGTTAAGACATTTTAGCACACCTTATTATATAGTTTATAATTTTAAAACTATGAAAATGTTTGGAATATTTTTTCAAGTCTGTCATCCTCGTATTTTATAGTTTTTTTGCCCTATGGACCCATAGTTAGTTTATAATGTATTCTCTAATTTTTTATCACATTTTTTTCTTTACTTTGTTTGTCATATTATCTGGTTGGTCTTTTAAGAGACTTACAGAGGTTTGTACTCAATTTATACGTAGTACGACCATCAAATTTAACACTTAAAAAGGATAAATTTAATATTAAAAAAGGAGGACAAATTTAATAGTTAAAAATAAGGAACCATAAACAAGATCTTGACTTTAGACTTTTCACCCTCTAACCTCTTTCTCCATTAGTTTTTTAATAACACATATTACCTCTTATAAAATAAATCTACATAAGTTCTTCAAATTGCTTAAAATCCTATAACCAAAAAACCCAAAAACCTAAATTTATATAAATTCAATTCTATTAAATTTTTATTCCTTTGTGTTTGTGGGAATCACAAAGTGATGACAATTATAAAAGGAGGGCAAGGAGGAGTCTAAGCAACCAATAATGAAGTACAATCCAAGTAAAAGATACAAGCCCTACATGTCATGAGAATCATGAAACAAGCAACAATTGTGAGAGGAGGCCAAGGAGGAGTATAAGTAGCCAATAATGAAGCACAATCTAAGTAAAAAATACAAGTCATACATATCTATAAATGTTTTCACACTTTTAATGAATATTGCTTATCTTTTAAGGGATTTAAACTGTTGCCATGTTAGTTTCCTCATTAATGCGTTTTTGGAAAGGGGATTAACTTAAATTTTTTGTCATTATTTATTGATTTGAATATGATGCTTGATTCACCAGCTATTTATAAGTTTTTTGAAAGAGCTAATAGAAATCGCTGGTCAATTTATACAGGCTTGGATATTTTTCCAAAGATTCACTAATGGAATTATACCTAAAATCTAAGATTCACTAGGATTTTATAATAAAATTTTAGGGGTCCCTTCTTAAAATTATCCATGGTTGGAATAGATATATCCATAAATGAATAATTTGACAATAGTAATCAATTTTTAACCATAAATGATAATGTGCATAACCACAACAAGAAAAAAATTCATTCATTGAAACATGTTTCACATAGCATTGCAACTAAGTTAAATAGTGTCAATGCACTAGTAAGAAGTCAAAATGATGAATTTAAAGTGAAGTTACTATTTTATAAGAATTCAAAGTTCATGTTAACATCCAATCTTTGGATAGAAGTAGGTCTTACAAATGGAGCTCTATGGTATATTCTAATTATAATATACAAACCTTTGGAGTGCCCCACCAAAACCATCAATATATGTTATGGTCGAGTTTGATAGTTAATAAAGAATACCATTTGAATATGAAACTCCATTTATGTTTCCTATTGCATGAATAAAAAGGGGATGTATAAACCAAATACCCTTACAGTTTTCTTGGGCATTAACAATACACAAATCACAAGGTTTAACTCTTTCAAAATTCACAATTGATATAGGTCAACAATAAATAACATGGTTAAAATTTGTTTTTATATCTCCTAAAAATTCCTTGGAAGGACTAATAATATTACCACCATTTACATATGCTAGCTATGAAAAGCTAAAAAAAGGAAAATAAATTTCCAATTGAAAAGTTGAGAAAGAGAGATTGGAAATTTTAGAGGATGAATAATGGCATGTAATTATCATAAATTTATTTATATTAATATGAAGTTATTCATTATTTTACATTTCATGTGATGTGTATGACACATTTGGATCAGTATTAAATGATTCTTTAGTTTTAGCATTTTATCTTATGTATGTTACATATTTGGATGATTTAAAAATGTTTCATTTAACTTTCATTTCATCTTATGTATATTATACTTTTGGATGATTTAATGTGATGTATATTATACATTTAAAATTTTATGAAAAACTTCAGATTATATGTTAAATAAATACACAATAAGCATGGTGCTACTAGCATACTTATCTTAGATAAATCTATGTAAAATATGTTGCGAAATATCATTCTTGAGGTTCTTATATTATATTATATCAATGACATAAGTGGAATAAACACCTCAAGAATAATATCCCTCAATGTCTTTTACATATATTTATCTAAGATAGGTATGTTAGTTATTTTCATTAATATTAATGTATGCTAGCTTGGTGGGTTGTCCAATTGAAGTTAGTAAATGTCATCATGTGTCAAGATAGGATTGGATTCAAGTCATGAGATGATGGAGAGAGACATTTATTGATGGGAGGAGACAATAGTAAAATTGGAGATAGTTAGAGTACATGTGGTCATGTATATAACTATATTTTATTTTAAAATAACTATGTTTACATGAAGTCCAAGAAAATTAATACCACTCAAATTGATAATAATATTTATAATAAAAATTAAGAATATTACTCACAGATAATTCCATCGATCATTTTTTGTAGCACATCACTTTAAACACATTTTGATTTAAAATTTTCATTTTACCAAAACATAAATCCACATCCTTATCATCATAATCATGCACAATCTGCATAAAAAAATATTTTGAAAGGAAAATTTCAAAATCTCTAACCTAAAAAACACTTTCAAACATACCCTCTCATGACAATATCTAGTTGAAAAATAGTTCAAAAAGACATTTGTGTTCATTAAAATGACACTTGTTTCAATCACATATTGAGTAATTGGAATCATTTGGTGGAAGCTACATATTTCATTGACATGATTGACATGTCATTGAAATTTGCATGTGTGTCTAGCCAGGTTTATTCGAGTCTATCACTTGAAAAATGTCAAATGAAAGATACAAGATAGAGGCACAAATTATCTATGGAGGTGTAATTACTATCGATAAAAACATGTATTCAGTGCATTCCTATGGTTTAATTTAATATAGTAACATGTCAAGTTTGCAAAATGAATTTCCTCTTCTTATCGAATATATGAGAATAGGTCTATTAGTATTGAATAATTTGTAGATGAGATGTATTTTGGATTTAAATTCAAATGATGTTTAAAAAAATATGATGTGTATGGAACTCAAAATGTACATACATATCAATTTCCCATGGGGTCTAGACCTTGAGAAAAATACTAACTCCAAAGCTTTCGATCTTATCAATTGCCTATATTCACTTAACACTTCACATCAAAAAATATGTTTTAGGGGTTATTATTTTACTTGAGGATGGAGAAGAAGAAAGATTTAGTCATTTTCCATGTTAAAAATGAAGATACAACCTTTTTCTTTTCATCATAATTTTTTTATTTCCCACTTAGATGAATTTTTTTTATTGTATTTTCATGCAATGAAAATTTTAACCACACATTTATCTTATAATATTATTGTCTTTCCCATTCATGGTTTTATTGAGATATACACTAATTTAGAGTGAGAGTATGGGTTAATGTTTAGGGTGACAGTCTGTATTAATGAATATTTTTAGTGTTGCCTTTGTAATTTTACAAATAAATGGATATTAATCAAATTGATTCATGTCTTTTCATAAACATTTCAATTAACTTTAAAGTAACATCAAATTTAACTCTATAAATAATTATTTGTGTAAGGAGTTTAATATTAATATTTAATTTTCCAGAAATATAGAGATAGTCATCATAAATAGACAACGTAAAATAGGTTGAAATAATGAGGTAAAGAAACCCTAAAAAATAGGAGTGACCAAAGATTATACCCAAAACTATTTGAAATCATCTAGAATAGGACTACCTTTCCCATAAACATGAGGTCAAACTTGGTAAATGACAAGTGAGTGAAAAATTATTTGACAAATATGTTCATAAATTTCATGACTCTAAAAATGTTGCTCATTTTACCTAAATTTTATATAGATCCATAAGAAACTGATCTCCTTATTCACAACCATAATATCATAAGGACATATAAAACATGAAAAAGGGGATGTATTCTATGGGTTATGTCCTCCTTATCTTGATTATTATTAGTTACCTAGAATGTTCATATAATTTATAAAATAACACACCAAGTATAGTTCATGTTCAAGCATTGATTCCAATGGTGTAGAGCCTATCATCTATAACTTTCACTCTAGAAGGAATGCATGGTGGTGTTTTATCTGAATTAGAATTAATTGTGGTAAATTAAACCTAATTCTAGTAAATAAATGAAATAAGGTAAAATGTTGAGAAAATAATTTTAAATAGAATAAAAAAAATAAATGATTGCAATAAACAAAATAAAATGATCTTAAACAAGGCTAACTATGAAAAAAAAATACAAACTCTACTATTTTTGTTCCCCTATTGACTGTATTTAACTCACAAATGATAGGAACATAAAATTAGGAACAATCTTTGAAGAAACACATAAATCAAAACAGATAGAGGAACCATCCAACTTAGGTCAAAACATTTTTCCACTTTTGACCCAAACCTAACATTTTGACCCTTTTTTAAAAACATAGTTAAATTTGAGCATAATCTTGTTTGATAGCTATATTTAGGTCTGTCTGTATAACTTTAAATTTTGAGGATGTGTAGAAGTGTTGGCTTAGTATTGTCATTGATTTAATTAATTTCAAATGTCAAAGTGTGTTTTCATTAAAGTCTAGATGCACTTCATGAAGATGTATGGTGAGTAATCATGATGAATGAGGTTGATGTCTAGGTGAGCATGGTGTCTAGATGAGCAAGGCCAATTGGCAGTTTGTATTATGACAAGATTACGAGGATTAAAGGTATTTAGTGATTTCCATGAGAGATAAAGGTATAGGTCCAACTATCTTATATAGACTTGGTTGATGTTATGTTAAGGTCCTAACATGAAAATAACATGACAAGGAATCAAGGTCTCTTGTAAAGCCTTGTCTAGACCTTATGTAGAGGTATGTGTAGAGGTTTAAAATTATTTGAAGAGCATGTAAGTAATGTGATAAAAGTGTAAAATAATCAAAGAGTATTTTAAGATCAGTTTTCAAGCTTTAATTGCTTGAGAAGCCTAGTCATGACACTAGTGATGATATGTAAAGACCCAGTGAAAAGGTTTGAGCATGGTGACCTAGTGAGATACATGCATAAAGGCATAATAAACTATATAAAGTTTCTTGAGAATGAATGTTATGGATTGTAACACTCAATATAATTTCAAGGTGAGACTATAAGGGGTGAGACCTTAGGTCTAAGTCCTCGACCAGACTAGTTCTAGATCTTGCTTGACCTAATGAGGTGTCATAAGGTGTTGTCAAGGCCTATGAAAGATGTAAAGTAGTGTTTGAGCATGAGATAGGTTACTTGAGTTTGTATATGAGGTATTTATATGTTGGAAATTTTTTAGAAGGTCATTTTCAAGGTTTAATGTGACTTATAGGTTAAGGCCTAGAGAGCAAAGAGAGAGAACATGGCCAAATGAGATATGAGATTTAAATTTCAAGATAAGAATGAGAATGTGAGAATTTTTAGTGGTATGATAAATTTTATTATGTGTTTCTACCAAGTCTAAGGTTAAATGTTTCAAGAAAATACATGAACATTGGTTTTGAGGTCTCTTGAGTGCACAAAATGAAGGGTTATCAATTCGAGGACTTTCAAGTAGTCATTGGCATTCGTATCCACTTCATGGGAACCTAGGATGTTTAGGAGATATTGTGAAGGTCATATAAAATATCTCCAAGCATTATCTTTGTAAATGAGGGGCAGTCCTTTATGAACAATCGTTAACAATAAAAATAGTTTTAACCCTCTCTATAACCCTAACAGTGACCTGATGTGAAATATCTTATTATAAGTCACTCATTATGGATTTTTATTGATGGTTAAGTGAATGGAGGTTATATTAAACTCTCCCAATAACATCTAGGTGTGATTGGTTTGTCATGTAAGTGGACCCTATAATAAAAGCCATGTTTCTAAAAGATTTATTGTAGTAGTCAAAGTTGACCAAGATAAATATTATAACTGAATGGAGGAAAAATATTGAGACTTTTATTTGATTTCCATGGTGTTTTTTGAGTATTTTCTATCTCTTATGTGTGATAAACCAATCATACAAGTTTACCAGTCATTAACAAGCCTAATGGTGGAAACAATAAGAAACCTAGGTAGAAGTGAGAAGGTGAGTAGGGATGTGTTATAGTAGATTTTTGATGAATTAAAATACATGAAGACATTTTAAAATAATTTTAAGACATGCTCATGTTTAATATAAGTTTTTGAGGTTAGTAAATATGATGAAAATATTGCTCATTAGTTGACTTGTCTAGTGTAGATGAGATAGTGAAGGTGTAAGGTTATGAGATTGATCTAGAAGACCAATATTTTCATTTTTCCATGTTATATTTATATATAAGAGGCAAATAATGATATAAATTCATTATAAGTTTTTTAAAGTGATCTTATAGGTGTTGGAAGTCATTTTCACCATGATTGTGTTTTAAGGGAAACTGGTAGATCTAGGTAAGCAAGTTATAGTGATGAGTTGGAGGATCTTTACTCTAAGTTAAAGTATTAAATGCATAATATATTTTTTTGGGAAATTTATGTCCTACTCATGATTTGAATAATGTTTAGATTTATTTAAAGTGATTGAAATGGTAAAGCCAAAATGGGTTGACTAGTTCAGGTTTGGCTATGTGTACTAAATACAAAAGATTGGTTTGCAAGACCATTATTTGACATTAGAAATTGTGATATTTTTACTTTATAATTATATAAATATGTAAAATAATATCTTGAAAATTTCATTTGTCTATGATTTACTCTTTTAGGTGTTGACGATCAAGTGGTTCATGACTGGGTTTTGGAGTGTTTTGGTAATTTTGAGTGAGCTATTTAGAGAGAAATGTTTGAGACATTTTATCCTGAGTTGTGAAGTATAAATCATATGGTGATGACCTTGAGGAAATTTAGTTTTTGTATATGTGTTTTTTTTCAAGGTTTTGTTTCAAAATTATTTTTATGCTTCAATAGTTTAAGACAAACTTTCTGGGTATGCACAGGTCTATTATGAATAGTGTTTTGAGAAGGGTTTCAAGTAGTGGTTGGATATAAAGGGTGTTGTGGAGTTAAAGTGAAGTTATATAAGGTATATTTGAGTGATATATTAATTTATCCTATTGTGTGTATAATTTTTAATCATTTAAATAAAAATAAAGTGTAATGTGCTCTAATGAAGGCCTAATTGAAGTAGGTCTCCTTTAGGCCTAAAAGAGATGTTGGTCCTATATGTTGTGACCAACATATTTAAATTTTTGGTTCATATATGAAACCTGTTAGATGTCTTATTAAAATAATAATCTAAGTGTGAAATCCTATATTTATAACCAAGGTGTGTAAAGAGCAAGTGACTTGTATAAGAACAAGGCCTAATAGGCCTAATTATAAAGAGAAAAATAAGTGAGAGATAAATAAATTGAATATAAATATAGAAGAGTAGAGCAGAGGATCTTAGGATGGATATAAATACATACCATTAAATCATATGATTGATTCCTATGATCTAAACATCAAAATAAGGGTAGAGGTATGTAAATAAAATATAATAATAAGAGAAGGTGACTAATATGTAGAGATGAAATAGAGAGTTGTGTATGAAGATCAGAAGACAAGGAGAGATAGAAAAGAAGACCATCATGTATTTAAGATTATAACAAGTAAAAATATGGAAGGAAAAAGTTTAATTAACTGAGTGGGTGTCTAGTCAAGAGGTGGCTGAGTTGGTCCTGAGTCGCTAAGGGAATTGGTGCTTCCTTGCAAGTGGGTGCTTGCTAAAAACACTGTCAAGTTTGTTCTTGATAGACTGGGGTTGGTGCTCTAAGTTGAGTGGGTTTTCTACTAAATTTGATTCATTTATTTATAGGATTATTTATCTAATATATGGTTAATGGTTTTTATTCCCCATGAGGGTTTCCCATATCTATGATGTGTTCATACTTGTTATGTGTATACTCTCATTACTATGTTGATAGACTAGTTTATATTGATTATATGATGATATTTCTTGATAAATTATTAAAATATATATTGAAGTGAAATAAAAATTTTATAAGTAAACTGATTCACCCCCCATCTCAATGATTGTATCTCCAAAAATTGGTATCAGATCAAGTCCTTTGAGATAGGCCTAATAGCCTAAAGGTGATCCTAAAAAGCACAAGCATGGATTGTGATGATGACAAGGTTTATAATGATAGAAATGAATTTATACCAAAAAATGATGGTACTAGTAGAATTAATTCTAAGTAAGAAGACTCCATGAAAGATCAAAGTATAGATAGTGGTTTCTCAAGCCACATGTCAGGAGATAAGAAAGGTCTTGGTTCTCATATGATTGATCAAAGAATTAAGAGTTGAATGAGAAGAAGGATGATAATGTGATTCATGATCATCTCATAAATCAAGGTGGGATATTTTATACTATGGAGCATAAGTTAGATTTTAATTAATGTCAAGATTACTCTTTATCATCTTAGAAGGATGATGAGTAATCCAAATCAAAGGTCAATCCTAGAAGGATTTTGAATAATATTCAATCTTGTCAGAGTATGGAGGTCTAGGAATATCCTAAACTTGTGTTGCATTACTTCCCTATGGAAGGGGTGACTCCATTAGGCTTCATGGAGACACTCAATCAGTAAGTTGAAGCATGGTGGATGCTTATTGAGATTTACCAAGTGTTGTATGTCAAGAAGGTATGAAGACATGTTGAAGATTGTTGAGTCTAAGTTAGAAGTGTGGTCTTTTTGCATGTTAAGAGATGGTCTATATATACTATTGATTCATATGGTGAGTAGGTTATGAAGATAAAGGAGTAGAATAGTTATATATGATCTTTATTTGATTGAGCTGTTGAATTGACATATACTTGGTTTAAGGGGGATCTTGGTAGCTTTGATTTATTTATCAAGAGAGTGATTTCCTTTATTATCTAAATAAAGGTAAGCATGGAGTTAGGGGGAGCATGATTTCTGAGATGTTTCATGCTTCTATTTATTAACTTTATTGTGAGATAAATTTGAGTGTTACATGTGCATCAAGATGACCTTAAGGTCATAGAGGACCAAGGCACATATTGTATAGTCTCAGTTTGTATATCATTAAGAATAAAAATTATATGTCTATCATAATGAAGCACGCAAGCATAGACCTAGTTAAAATAATGATGCAAGGAAGATGTCATGATGAGATTTGTGTCATAGTGGATTAAGAAACATGAAGGAGATATATTAATGAAATAATAACATTTGAGATACCATATAGACATGACATCAATGATCTCTACTCTAGCATGGAAGACTAAATTGTTCCCTTCAAATAATGTATTTGATTATAGATAGAAATAATAGACATGGTGGATAAGCATTGATTATAGAGATGTTTTATGATCATATGCATTGAGTGTGATTGCTCTAGGAATTTGAAGATGATATTTAAGTCATGTCTCATAGGTCTATATGCTTGGTATGTCATAATTGTGTAAGGTAAAGGTGATTAAGCAAGATAGAAATTTGGCAGACAATGAACTAGGTATTTTACAATCCTAATGAGTAGTGAATTAATACAATAAGGGTTGTCATGATATAGATAGTTCAGATATGAAATATGGAGCTTAGATAAGATTATAATAGATTGTTTTCATAGTGTGTGAATGAATAATGATAGATTGAGTTATATATTCAAGCTGAGATTGTTGAGCATTATCTTCTCTTACTAGTGATTAAAATTGATATCAAGGAACATCTTGTAAAGATGCATCTTGCATAAGGTGGATATCAAAAGTGAATAGAGACAATTGGAAAAGCATAGTTAGTATTGATAAGGTGCATGAAAGAGTTACCATAAGTGAGGTCATTCATGAAAGAGTTATCATAAGTGAGGTTATAGTTTATGAATATTATGTATCATATAGTATCTTTAAGATGTAGTATCTACTCAGGGGGAGTAAGTGAGTTTCTATAAGTTATTTAAAATTAATGATGAAACTAAGGTGAGTATCAGGTCAACATTTCATTATGTGGTCTCTTGAAGTTCAGGTCTAAGGATCAGATAGATGTTTGTGGAAGACCCTTTGTCATTAATTTCAAAGGGGGAGAAATACTAGTTTGGGGAAGAAGAGATTGAAAAGACTATAGTGTGTTTTATCATTAATGACAAAGGGGGAGTTTGTTAACATAGTGTTATCATTATTATCAATATTATGTCATTAATGCCTAATTTTAAAGTGTAATTTCATTGATGTCTAGATGCATCTGGTGAATATGTATGGTGAGTAATCATGATTAATGAGGTTGATGTTTAGATGAGCATGGTGTCTAGATGAGTAAGGTTGGTTGGTAGTGTTTATTGTGATAAGATTATGAGCATTGAAGGTATGTAGTGATTTCCATAAGAGAGAAATGTATAGGTCTAAGTGTCTTCTATATACTTGGTTGATGTTGTGTTAACATCATGACATGAAAGGAATAGGTCAAGGTATCGATGTGTCTTTTAAAGCCTTGTTTAAACCTTGTGATAAGGTATGTGTAGAGGTATGACATTTTTTTGGGAGCATGTAAGGCATGTGAGCAAGGTGTAAAATCATTAGATAGTGTTTTAATATTAGTTTTCAAGCTGAAATTTCTTAAGAAGCCTAATCATGGCACTAATCATGATATATAAAGACCTAATGAGAAGGTTTGGACATGGTGACCTAGTGATATGGATGAGAAAAGGCATAATATACTATATAAAGTTCTTTTAGAATGCATATGAGGCATTAGATCACTCATGAGTGTTTCAAGGTGAGCCTATATGGGTGAGAACTTAAGTTCATGTCTACAACTAGACTAGTTATAGACCCTACCTGACTTAATGAGGTGTCATGAGGTGCTATCAAGGAATATGAAGGATGTAATGTAGTGTTTGATCATTAAGGAGGTCACTTGATTTTATAAATGAGATATTTAGATCTTAGACAATGGTTAAAAGGTCAATCTTAAGGTCTAATGTGACTTTCAAGTCAAGGCCTAGAGAGAGAGAGAGAGAGAGAGAGAGAGAGAGAGAGAGAGAGAGAGAGAGAGAGAGAGAGAGAGAGAGAGAGAGAGAGAGAGAGAGAGAGAGAGAGAGAGAGAGAGAGAGAGAGAGAGAGAGAGAGAGAGAGAGAGAGTATGACCAAATGAGATATGAGATTCAAATTTGAAGATAAGAATGAGTATGTGAGCATTATAAATGGTGTGATATATTTTCCTAGGTGCGTTGACCAATTTTGAGGTCAAAGTTTACAAAAAAGACATGAAAAGTGGTTTTGAGGTCTTTCAAGTGCATAAAATGAAGGGTTCTCAACTCGAGAAGGACTTTCAAGTATTCATTGACACATGTATCCTCTGCATGGGAACTTAAAATATTGAGTATAGATGGGTAAGGGTCATATCCAAGATCTCCAGGAATTAGTTTTGTAAATGAGGGGTAATCCTTTATGAATAATCGTTAACACCAAAAATAGTGTTAATGTTCTCTAAAACCCTAACAATGACTTGATGTGAAAGATATTGTTTTAAAGTGATCATAATGGATTGGTATGGATAGTTAAATTATTATAGGTTGTATTTAAATTTCCAAGGCACATTTAGGCATGATTGGTTTATCAAGTGAATAAGTGGACCCTATAAGAAAGGCCTTATTTCTTGGAGATTTTATGTAGCAATAAGAGTTGAGAAATTCAAAGAAAATAAATAGATGGAAGAGAAATATTGAGACTTGTATTTGATGTCCATGGTGGTTTATGAATAGGTTTTATCCCTTAGGTGTGATAAACTGGTCATACAAGTTGGCCAGTCGCTAATAGGCCTAATGGTGCAAATAGTGAGAAACTTAGATAGAAGTGAGAAGGTAATTAAGGATGTGTTATCTTAGATTAAGGATAAATCAAAATGCATGCAAGAATAAATTGTTAAAGACTTGAAATACATGATTATCTTGAATATAATTTTTGGAGGTTATTAAATATGATGAATATGTTGCTCATAAGCTGACTTGTCTAGTACAGATGAGACAATGAAGGTGCAAGGTTATGATATTGGTCTAAAAAGACAATATTGCACTTTTCCATGTTATATTTCTTTCTTATATTTTATTAATGATCTCATAATATCATCTAAATGCATTGGGAGTTTCTAAAAGTGATATTATATATGTTGGAAGTCATTTTCACCATGACTATTTTTTAAGCAAAATTGGTAAATCTGGGTAAGCAAGTTGCAGTGATGAGTTGGAGTCTCTTTGATCTAAGTTAAAGTATTCACTTCACATGATATTGATTTTTAGGACATGTATGTCCTACCCATATTTTGAATAAGGTTTTAGAGTTAGTGAAAGTGATTAAAATGGTAAAGCCAAAATGGGTATAAAGACATACCATGAAATCATATGATTGATTCCTATGATCTAAACATAAAAAGAAGGGTAAAGGTCTACAAATGAAAGATAGTAATAAGAGAAGGTGATTAATATGAAGATATGAAATAGATATATGTGTATGAAGATCAGAAGACAAGGAGAGATCAGAAAGAGGACCATCATCTATTGAATATTGTAACAAGGACAAAGATGGAAGATAAAAGTCTACTTGGCTGAGTGGGTGCTTGGTCAAGAGGTGGTTGAGTTCATGCTTAGTCACTAAGGGAGTTGGTACTTCCTTGAAAGTGGGTTCTTGATAAATAATCTATCAATTTAGTGCTTTATATACTTGGGTTGGTGCTCTAAGTAAAGTGGGTACTCAAATAAATTTGATTCATTCACTTATAGGACTGTTTGTCCAAGCTATGGTCAGTGGATTTTATTCCCCATGAGGTTTTTCCACATAGGTTATGTGTTCATAATTAATATATGTATAATCTCATTACTATGTTTCTAGACTAGTTGATATTGCTCATATGATGATCTTACTTGACGAATGATTAGAATATCTATTGAAGTGAAAGTAAAAGTTTATAATGACATTGATTCACCCCCCAGTCATTATATCTCCAACAAGAAGACATAAAAATAGAATTTTAAAGGTGGAAATCATAATAGGGCTTCCAATGATTGAAAACCTACAAATAAAAAAAGGTGGAGTGTAATTGGGGTTAACTAACCCATTCACCCCCACAATGACTAAATGTTGACTATGTATCTAATAAAAAATTCAAGCCAATGTAGTTATACTACCTAGAGTGATTTTTGAAATATTTATTTTTGACTATTGTGACTTGATTGAGGACTAATTGTAATGCTTATAATTATAATTGGGAATATTATGAAACTTTTGTTCAATGTGCACTTGTGTAAATAAGCATCTATATTGAAATTTACAAGTGGAATAATGAGTGCCTTGGATGTTTTTTTATATAAATCTAAAAGGGGAAATGACATGCTTGGAAGCCTAAAAACATGGAATATGACATAAGAGAGGGCTTAATTTAGTAATATGAGCACTAAAAATCAAAGGTCAGACACATCATAGAGGGGTTAATGCCATTCAACAGGCATGACCCTAACTTGACATTTTTTACCATAAATGAAACATGCTAAGTTTTGGGTTTGGGTCCATCCAAACATATGCTTAGGATATTTTTAATGAATGGATCATTTCTGTGGATGATGGAAGAAAGATTAAAAAATAAAAGTTCTTCATAGGTGCTTAAAATAAGCTAAGGTGTAAAAATAGGTTTGAATTAAGTGCAAAAGTTAATTAAAGTTTAAAATAGAAAAAATTGATATGATAAAGTATTTATGACAAAATTTCAATTTCTATAGAATCCCCCATCCCCCTCTCATCATGCCTCTTCCCTAGTCTAAAAATGTAATTTTTAGATTAAAGGAGACTCATACATTTATGTGTAAAACACACTTTACCTTTGAGTTAGTACTCTAATTGTGAAAG
The DNA here is from genome assembly GCA_037957365.1 of Torreya grandis. Taxonomy (NCBI): domain Eukaryota; kingdom Viridiplantae; phylum Streptophyta; class Pinopsida; order Cupressales; family Taxaceae; genus Torreya; species Torreya grandis. The sequence goes on along the minus strand of JARHVA010003987.1, from coordinate 224,148 downwards.
GCAATGTACTCTTTGGCAAAACCTACAAAACACATAAAGTAGTTGCGTTGCTATTTTAAAAATTGAAAATTGAAAAAAATTTGAATTTTAAATGTTCTTGAACTTGAAATTTGAAAATGTTTAAATTTGAAAATTTCTTGAACTTGAAATGAGAGTAAGAGGAATGATACACACTAAATGTGTGAAATCATAATTATTTTAGTAACTTCAGGCTTGAATGTGATGTTTTCTTGAAGTATTGGAAAAAATGTGTTTCCAATGAAGCACTTGGAGAAAACTTTGTTTGTTATTTGAACCAATGGAGAATTTGAGGGTGATCACACCCCAAATAAAATTTTCACTTGTGAGAAATAAATACTACCCATTAAGGGACACATAAATCTAAATTTAAATCAGTTAGTATTTGTAACACCAAGATGTGAAATAGGTTGAAATCCAAAATGGATTCATAGAAATAATGCTGGAGTGCACAATAATATCCAAGTTATGCACTATGAACTTAAACTAAATCAACCACTATATATAGCTTGTATATTCAATTGTAACTTGTTACTGAATGCATGATCAAAATAGAATGGAGTACATCTATGATCCTACCATGTATTTATCTTAGGAAATAGTATTTATAAATCTTGAAAAAATTATAATGTGCATGAACTTGTATTATGCCTCCATTGTAATTATAGAATCTGTAATTGTTTGTCAATGTTAATTATAAATTTTATTTGAAATTTATGCATAAAACCATATTATGCACTCCAAATATGTAAATTTATACTTTGATATTTAAATATAAGTGTATATTCAAGGTATATACCCCCATAATTTGTGTCAATGACTAAATTTTTAACCATATTTCAAATTTGAAACTTTAGTTTGTGCCAAAACAATTTTTCCCTCTTTGAAAAGGCTTATCTCATGTATAAAAATCCCACTAAATTTCCCCATTTTGAGGTGAGGGATTTGAACCTAAATTTCACTCATATCAAAATAAAAGATAACTTGAAACATGTGTAGTAAGATGTAATCATTAAAAAAATTAGTAGATGTGAAAATTATGCTATCATAGTAAGATATGTGGTATTTGAATCGTGTATTATTGACAAAATACAAAATTTGTTATTTTTTCTCCCTTGTTGACTATGTTTGATTGATATATGACTATAACATAAAAGTAGGAAAAATCACTGAAGAAACCTAAAAAATTAAACTAATGGAGGAACTATCCAACTCAAGTCAAAATTATTTGCCACTTTTGACCCAAACTTGATAATTTTAACCCTTTAAAAAAATAGATAAATTAGGGAACAATCTTTTTTGATAGTTATATTTAGGTATGCGTACAAAAATTTGACTTTTAGGGATGTGCAGAAGACTTATAAATAGAATTTGAAAGGTGCAAACCCTAATGGGGCTTATAATGATTGAAAACCAAAATGCCAAATCCTATTGGCAAGATACAAATCTGAATCACACACATGGTGTATGCAATGAGAAGTGAGAAGATAGATCCTATTTACCCTTCCAAATGGGGATACATTAGATAATTAGGGTCATGACCAATATGGATCTACTAGACCTAATCAAGGGATATCTTACCTCAATAATATTATTACGGGGGTTTTAAAGCCTCTAGTCAAGTAAAACTATGAAATAGCCCTAACTAAGTCCTATGTTTTCATATTCCCTAAACTAATAACGAGTAAAGAAAAAAGTATAATCTAGTTCTCACAAAATCTTGTGGCACAAAGTAGGGGTAATAAACAATAAAAGTAAACATACATATAAGACATATACTCATGTCAATGTATATAGAATCCTAATGCATGGATGATAAGTGAGAGTGAATAGCTATCTACTCTTACAAAGGAGGAAAAAAGTTAGGAATACTTACCTTTGAATATGAACCCTCTAAGCCTCAATCTCTCCCTTCAACAAGGTTCTTTGCAAGAGGTTGTTGTGTTATGTAAGGATGACAAGGATAGATCAACTATAGGCTACACAACTTATCAATACATTCAAAAGACTTATCCATAAGACAAGATCCATATCTCCAAAGAAGGTATGAAACCCTAAGCTTATTCCTCAAGTAGAATGGTGTATAAGTAGATGCATAATATATCTTACATCTTATTTTATTCTTTTAAAAATGATGAAATGATTATGTTTATTTAGGTGGAACTAACCCTAAACCCTTCTCAATTTCTTTTTCTAACAAGGTTGAACCGGTTAACTTAGTATCATAACCAATAAGAACTTACTAGGTCCCAGTCTAGGTCAGCCAAGGCCAACCTAGAACCTAAATAAGTTTCATCGATAAGAGTACGAGGCTGACATAGCCAACATAGTCATGTAAACTATCAAAAGGGATTTTAGGATAGGAAAATGGCTAATGAAGGTGGTCAAATACTAGAGGAGTGTGAAAAATAAGAGTTCAAGCTTAGTGGAAAGGTTTTTAGGAGACAAATGTGTAGCTGTCAAGTGGTAAAAGGGATAACAATATTGTGAAGCACCAATGGTCTTCCCATCCCTTTCCTGGTGCACCCCTTAAGGTGTGCACTCAAAGAGATTGAGACTTGATAGTTTCTTGCAAGATAGAAAGTTTGATTAATTTATTAAAGTTTGAAAATATTATGTGTATACATATGCCCCACTCCAAACTCATCATGTGTAACATAAGTGTAATACATGATGGTGCTTCAAGAAAAGAATATAATGAATGTTGATGCTAAGTAAAGTGTAATAAGGAGAAAATAAGATAAATGAAAGGATAGAATTAAAAAACACATACATTTATTTACCTTAGTTTCATATAAAAATAAGGATATGTGTGAAATGTGAAGGCATCTAATGTGAGGAACATCAGGCAAACCTATAGAGATTAGTGCAAAAGAGCAAAAAATTGAAATTTTTGCAACCTATTCATGTAATACATAGAAAGATTTTCTATGATGTTAGGATTTTAGAACTTTTTATGGTTTGGAAAATGAGTTAGTAGAAACAACAATATGATCATAACAAGGAATATGATGATAAATTATTGAAGGGTAAATAATTTTGAATAGTAAATATAAATAGGGTGAAAAAGAATTCATTTGCTATTATTTACTATTATGAGAAAAATAAAGTTTTGAGAGACCTAGTGAGAGTCTAAAGAGCTGGGATGGTGAGGAGACAACAACTAAGATGGGTAGGATGCATAGTGGCTACAATGAGTGAAACATAGGTAAAAAACATAAAATTTTCAAAATTTTGAGTATATTTATTTAAAATTTAGTGTTTTTCAAAAAAAAAGTATAATTAGCCCAAATATAAATACTAAAATGAACCCTAATAATTTTTTAGAGATGCTAAAGGTCAAATGGGGTACTAGTTAAGAAGGGGTTAGAGCAATAAATGCCTAAGGCATTTTTTTACAATTGGTCAAAAAGTCCTCACATTATAAGAACAAGGTTAATTAGGTCGACTTAGTTAGTAGAAAATAAAAATGTGAATGGGTCGACTTAGTATGTCATGGCCAACTTAGTTTGTTGTGGAAATGGGTTGACAAAGTATTACATGGCCAACTTAGTATGTTTTCTAAGTGGCCAATATAGTAATACTAAGGAAAAATAGGGTTGAATTAGTTTGTTAAGTCTAATGGGATAACTTAGTACTATAGGGCCAATATAGTTGGTTTTTAAGTGTTTGATATAGTACTAAAATGAATAAATATGGCTTATATAATAATGTCAAGACATAGGGTGGCCGAATTAGTATTGAAATGGCTAATTTAGTTGAAAAATGGTTCAAATTTGTAAATAATGAGTTAATTAAGGAAAATTAGTTTAATTTTCTAAAATTTTGAAAGAAGGTATTTTGATTATAAGTGACATGAATGTCTAATACATCTTTTGTTGTTTTATTTTTATAAATATGTTAGAGATTTTAGCGATTGGTGGATGTGTTTTGGATACCACAGATTTATTGGAGCACCTAATAGATGTAGATAGAGCTACATTAGTCATGTTGGGCTTGAGAGGCATCATGGAGATGCAATGGGTCCTACTAAGTACCAATATTATGGTCATATTCCTAAAATCTTGGGAACATTTGACCAATACATTTGGATGGGTGGTGCATGGGGATACCATAGATGTTGGTATCATTTTGGAGGATGTCATTGTGTTACTTGGACTTTTGATAGGGGGACACCAGTGATCATGGGGATAAAAAATGATCATGAAGAGAGGTGACCATTAGCACTAAGGATGATATTCTTAGTTAGGTTCTACCTAAGATTGAAGGTGAGTTTGTTTGATGTTTATACTTCATAGATTATAGATATCCAAAGGCTATGATAGGACTTGTGATAGAATAAGTTTTGTCTTTAGTCAGATGGTAAGGTACCATTGTATGTGATAGCCTTATGTTAGTCCATATTAGATTAGGGGGCACTCTATGACTTGGGTTCTATCATATGGGTTCAACTCATACATGATATGTATGGGATGATGTCCAGAGGGAAGAAGACCATGGGACTAGTGGCACTATTGAGTGCCTAGATATATGAGAGGTTTTTAATGTATTGACTAGATTGGTTGCTTCAAGTGTTGAGATGGAGATAAGATCAGATGGCATGGGCCATGCCCCATATAAAATCACTATAGATGATCACTTGAAGAGTTATTATTTGGAAACCTTATACACACATTATGACTATTTGGCTAAGTTGGGAAATTATGGTTTTAGGGTTAGCATGAGTGGATATCATGGGCCACTACACCTAGTGGGTAAAGCCACAACTGATGGGACACTTACCAAGATAATTCATACTCCCTCTCTCAGTATATCTTATAGTGGTGATTACATTTTGGGCTTGGTATGTGAGATATATGAGGGGGAGAGGAGGAAGAGAAACACTAGTTGAGAGACTAAAGATCAGACCATGGAATGTGAGACCATAGACTAGTTGAACATAATAGATGATAGCTAGAGGGGGCATGGATGTGGATGAAAGAGGGATATAGGTACCATAGTCAAAATAATACTAGGAAGAACAATGATCACATTAATTGTACCACTAATGGAGATGCCAATGGTAAGAGAGAGCATAAAGGGTAAGGAAGAGATAGTCTATAGACATGCACAAGTGGTGACTCTAGGTTTTTGTTTGATTGGGAGGCATTCCATAGATGAGGTGCTCTAGGGAGAATAAGATGGGGAGACAATGATTGGTGATACTAGGATAGGTAATAAATATTGTAATTTTTAGTCTTTGATATAGAATACTAGTTGTAGATAATTGTAGATAGATATGATTTGATATATATATATATATATATATATATATATATATATATATATATATATATATATAGTTTGAATTTTATATCAATTTGAGTTGAGGAAGAGGTCATATGGGTATCCCTAATGATGGGAGCATGCCATGATATTCTAGATGGGGTGCTGACACCATAAAAACCTACCACATTAGATGATCCTGTGGTACCATTTTCCCTTTATTAGGAGGGATGGTTTAGAATAGTAAGGGAGGATATAAAACATCTACAAGCATGTAGAGATGGGTTATAACCACTAATAGGGGTGGGTTTAGGAGAGGCATAGGCATGGTAGGCCCTGGATTAAGAGATAGTTGTGCATGTGTCCATGACTATCTATTTGGGATAGGTATAGGCCCAGGTGGCCAACCTATAGGGATAGGTAGTAGTCTTGAGATCTTAGATAACTTATTTACAACATACTATTAAGAGGGGATAGTTCAAGGCATCTTTGGGTAGTGTGTTTAGGCCATGAGATATACATGATGGGGCCTAGCCATAGAGTTAGAGTGATGTATTTTTGTACGTTGTATTAAAAACACATGATATATATAGAGATATTCTATTTTGATAGTTGGATTTTTGATCTTATGTGCTATGTTTTGGTTGTGGTTGTGGACACATGGATATATTTCTTTCTAGCACATGTATTTTGATTTTTTTGTACATGCTATAGGAAATATATGTGTGGTGCTTTATTTTATATCATTATGTAGTACACATGAATGGTTAAGATGAAACAGACAAAAAGAGTGTTGAAAACATATAATTAATCAAAAACAAATGAACTACACACTATATCCTAATGGGAATTGTGTAATAACAAAATATGACTAAGTATAATAAAACAAAAAAGTGGTAAATAAGAGGGTAAAATTTTATTTTTAGACCATGAGAAAGAGTGGCACCAAATTAAAACAAGTAGATTCACACAAAATCACATTGGGAAGTATGAAAATAATGTAATACAATGGAAAGCATGTGAAATACCAATGGTATAAAAATAAATCAATTAAGTCAATCAATCATACTAAATCATGTTGGGAAGTATAAAATAAAAATAAAATTGGAAAAAATGGTCTTAAATTAATCGCACTAATTCAAGTTGGGAAGTATGAAGAACTTAAAAAAAATAGTTGGATTCTTACATGCAATCAAAAAATAAGAAGTTGAAAGTGAAAGATGAAAGATGAATGAAGTAAGCATAAAACATACTAAATCAAGATGGGAAGCATGCCAATGATGTGTAACTCATAATCAATCACATCTTATATCATATTTGACACATGTAATTTCGTTGTGACTTGGATATTGGAAAATTTTGTGAGGAAGGCCAGGTCTTATCCATGGTCTTATACTGCAAGTCATAAACGGAATGCCAATGATATGGAAATAATGTGAAAATATGGTAAAAGGGGATGTTTGGAATGGTAATGTGAAAATTTGGTAATTTGTGAGGAAGGACAAGTGCTATCCATGGTCTTACAATGTAACTCAAAAATGGAATCCTTAGGGGAGTGATCAGTGAACAAAACAATATTTTTCAAGAGGAAATATTAAGGTTGTAGGGACTAAAAAAGGGAATGTAATAAGTATAACATATGCATATGGTGAGAAGACATTAGGAGACATGAGGCACACCAAGGACATGAGAAGACACTAAGTGACTAATGACCATCACTATACAGAGGATACTTGTTCATTATAGACATGAAGTTATGTAGGCAAATAAGGTTGGTACTAAGATCAACTTATGTTGGAGGTTTTGAAAAAGAAAATTAAAATGGACCTACCTTCCCATAATATGTACTCCATTCCTTAGGACCCCTTATAGATTAATTGGTATACTGCAAAGATTGGGTAATTGCATGAGAAAGTAGGGAGCACTAAAAGATTTTTTTATTCTCCTTTTATAATATATTGGCTTATCATACCCCAATATACCTCAATTCTATTATGAAGCCAACTATGGAGTTTAAGCTATGATTAGAAAAAGGATATTAGAATCATGTATTTTAGTGTAATTTGACTTTTGATAATTTTAATTGTTTCTTTTTATATCATTTCCTTTTGTTAAATGATTTGGATTTTGAAAACTTTTATGGATTTTAAGATTCCTCTTCCATATAGACTTGGAATTACGAATCATGAGAGATAAAGTGATATAAATGAATGATATTTAGGATTGGCCTAAAATAACATAAGTATCCAAAGATATGATTGACTAAAACACTTAGGTTTAACTATGAACCAACAGGTTATCTCAAGTCTCAACCATGTGTATGCTTAGTTTTTGAAAGGAAAAGGGGAAGAAAGGGAGATCCAAAGTGGACTAATAAAATGAGATTGTAATGAGATGAATTGTTTATTAACTGATTACATGGTAAATAAGGAATGACTAAAGGGATCAAAGTTTGCATAACCAAGTCACAAAAACAATTATCCATGTTTATAGAGTTAAGATATCAAACAATCATGGAAAATAACAAGGTAATCATAAAAAATGAACTCTTTAAGAAAAAAAATGTAATTATTAAAAATAATCCATAAGATATCATAATGACACCATAAGCAACATTTAATGCTAAAAAATGTCACCATGTAATATAGACAATAATTTGACACAATGATAAATGATATAAAATAAATAAGTGTAAATTTGGAGCACACATCCAATAAAAATAAAGAAATAAATGTAAGAACGCCATGTTTGTGTCCATAAGAACTAATATATTTGTCCATACACATTATCCATAACATCTAATAAGTCTCTATGAAATTGAATGTAAAATATAGATAATGTCTCGTTGATCTTCAGTAAAATTTTAGAAAATACTTTGCATCGAATTTCCTTAATAGAAAATATAGGAATGATTGAAGGATCATTATGATGAGGGATATCATGTAAGATAGATTAAGAAAATTCATGGGAGTGGATTCTATATGAAATGAAGGAGTCATTGATGGATAAAGTACCATCGGTAAAAGAGTCACTAGTGGAGAGGGATCCATGAGTGAGGGAAGGTCACATGTGAGTAAATCATAGGTGGAGATGGAACCATAGGAGGTGGATCCATGAGGGAGGGATTACATAACGTGAATGAATGGTTAAGAGTTAATCCTTGATATTCTACTAAAATATTAAACAATTATCAATGTGATGTGTACCACCTTGATGCCAAAGATAATATATGTCTCTATAGTTGGGAAGATATGCAAGTAATATTTTAGGAGAGGTATATCCTTGGCTATGGTTTAAGGAGTGATGGGATGCAAGGTATCAATATATTATCATAGCTTATGACAATGCATGGATGAATGATTATCTCTATCATGAATGCAAAAAATACACTTGTGATTAGACTTGGTGGGTGTACTCACATGAAGAGTGTAAATGGAATTAGAAGAATATTGGTATAATAAATAGTCTTTAGTCAAGTAATCAACAACTTTATGAATGTCATAATAAGATTGATCGGTCCATTTGGTGGGTGAAGGAGCCAACTATGGTAAATAGAGAAAATCATCACCAAGGGAAGGTGGGGTTAGTGGAGAGACTCAACAAGGCTCAACTGAATGAGCAATAGAATTGGAAATAAGAGGAGACTCATCTATAGAGGGAGTAAGAATGGGATCCTAATTGGGCTCTATTGAGGGAGGAGTGAGATGCATAGAAGGCTAAAGGTTACTTTCAATAATCTCAGGGATAAGTCAGCTAAAAAGTGATAGGGACTAGTTATAACATTATCCCTAAGCATAATCCTATGAGGTTATTCAAAAACTAAAGGTGTGCACACCATCTATACCCCATGATCAAGAGGAAAAATGATAAAATTAGGAATGATATAAGATGGAATTATATAATATCTACTAAAAGACTGATGTAGAGAGGAACAATAGTGAATAATCTCAACATTTCGAGACTCAACAAGACCTCTTAAGAATGTGTCATCTAAGGTATAACCATCATCATAATTATGTGTGTAAAGGTCAATAACATATGTAGGGATTACTTTGTCATTTGATGTGTTGTAATTAATGGAATGTCAAGTCTTAATTAAGACAATGGGTACAAAATTAATCGATGGTTGATGAGAATGAGGTGCAAGGAAGCCAGAAGCTAAGAGATGAGATAAGGTGAGATATATGAGGTTGTAATCTTGAGATTGATCTTATCAAGCTCATCATCATCATAATATCGGAGGTTATGGGGTATATTCCCGAAGAGTTCAAGGTGACTATTGTAACCTCAGGTGGAATTGATAGGAAAGTTAAATCATTGATATTTATGAAATGGAATATTTGGAAAGGGTTAAAGGGTAGGAATTTTTAATATACCATGGTATTGAAATTGTTCAAAAATTTAAGGATTGGTTTCACCTTGAATCCTATAGATGGCTCCATTTTGAGGAAATTTGACACATTGTCAAGTAGAAGAGGTAACTGCTCTCATGTAATGAGTTCATGGCCTACGAAGAAAATTTTTATATGATAGAGGAAAGTTTAAGGTCATCACCTTCACATGAATGGTGAAAGGTTAGAATATAATGGAGGGCCACACATAAAATAAAGGATGCATTTGCCTTCAATCATAGCCTTGACATGTGCTACTTGTGGACATAAGATTACATTTGGGATATCCAAGGGTTTTGATAAAATAGAGAGAAGAAACACAAGTTCCATAACCCTCATCAATAAAGGCACACTTTACTTGGATATCACCAATTTGTAAAATAATAAAAAGAGGATGATCATCTTTATGAAGAAAAAACTCATCGGGGATCATATAAGTGATGGGGAATTTAAGGGAAAGATTAAGTGTCCATTATTTCATCAACATGTATGGACATCTCTTCACAATGTTGTAAAATTATATATTCTAATACATATAAGGTGGCTTCACATCCTAATAAGGGAGGATGAGGGATGTTAATTTTGAGTAAATTTTGTATAACATGATTATAATGACATGAATAGGTCTGCATAAGTTCAAGAAATGGGATTTGAGATGGGAGATTAGTAAGTTTTTTGATAGGATCCCACTCATTATAACCCATAAGAGGACTATTGGAAAGAAGTGCATAGTGTTTAAGGAGGTCCTCAGAAGGATGATCTAAATTGTATGTAAATTTATGATGATAAGAGATAAATTTTTTAATTAGAGGAAAAGTTTTTTTATTATCTTGAGAGGATAGATTAGTTGTTGAAGGTGTGGTATGAGATATATTATAAAAAACATTGATAGAAGGTTGAGTATCATTAGTGATAGCTAAAGACATTTTAGGAATGGTATAAATGGTATGATAAGTGTTATCCAAGGGGAGTGTTGGAATTTATTCATTAAATTAGATGAATTCTTCTTGCCCCAACTTGGTTAGGTGAGTTAGAGAAGAATCTTGGATAACACAAAATATGCGAGAAATTGAGGTATGTGGATGGGTTGAGGATCAATGAAAACAACCACCCTTTGTATATTAGTCATATTAACCACATTATATTCAATATTTGGTTCAAGAAGACTATCAACATGATTAGTAGAATGGGTAGGCTTGTCTTGGTTATCTTGGTGATTTGGAAGAGGATATTTATAAATGGCCAAATGAGTATTAGCTTGGATCAGAGATTGTGATTTTGTTTGTGTTTCATGGGATTTGAATGAAATGTCATAATATTTTTGACATTTATAAATGATAGAATCATGGTCAAAATTAGGACCAAAAAGGAAATCCATATACAAATTATGAAGTTACCTACAAGTCTCATGAGTATGACCCCAACTAGTGTGAAACCAATTAAATTTATTGGGAGTGTACTAAGATTTCATGGGTTGAGTGGAAAGGCCTTGGCATATGTTTTTATAATTATTATAAGGAAAACATTTTATGGACATTTAAATTATTAGTTGAAGGTAAATGATGATTAGTGATGTGGTTAGGAGGGGAAGCTTGTTCTAGAGTCTGGTTAAGAACAACAACTTGAATATTATGAATGGTATCATAATATTCACTAACACCATCATTTTTAGAATGATGATTCCTATTATTTATTAACATACAAGTATCTATAGAAGGTTGGGATGGATTGAATTGACATAGAAGGAAATCTTGACATTTGGATTCCTCAATGGCCTCTTCCAAAGTTTATGGAGAAAGAGAGTCCCGACCCAATATTAAAACTTGGGAAAAGAGCATTGGCAAAAAATGAAAAAGATTGTCATCTACCATATTATGTTCACATTTTTTAAACAAGGTATTCCATAATTTGATAAAATCTTGTGCAGTTTTAGTCTCAAGTTCCTTACAATTTATAAAATGGGCCAAGGTATTCTTAGGGAGATCACTAGTTTAGAACTCTTAGACTAGAGCATTAACTAAGTCTTCCAAACTAGTAATGGAATGAGATTTAAGTTGGTTATATCAATATAAAGCATCAACTATGATAGTTTTTTCTATTATCTTGGTAGAAACAAAGGTATTTAACTTGACCCAGTCTTTATATAGATTTATAAATATTTTTAAATGAAGAGTAGCATCGGTTAACCCATTGTAAGAAATGGTAGGGGTGATACCTCCTATATCGATATTAGTAATTTGAGACATAAGAGGCTCATTTTGAATATGATTTATTTTTTTATTAATAAGGGGAGGTTGAGGGATAAGATTACCATGGTAATATCAAAGAGGAGGTGGGGGAAAATTTTGGTTATGCATTCCCAATGGCATCTGTTGAGGGTGGGTTTGAATTTGGATAAGGTGATTTTGCATTTACATCATTTGATTTGCATTGTTAGCTTGGAAAGAATTAATTTTATTAATAGTTTGTAATAGGATTTGATGGGTTTGAGTTGCATTATTGGCATTGTTAAAAACATTTGAATTGGTATTAGTATCTTGGGTACCACTATGGGTGTTAGTATTAGCTTTATTAGAACTTTTACTAAGTGAAGCACTAGTGGCATAATTTAATTGTGTGGAAATAGATGTGCTAGTAGAAGTCTGAGAAGAAGTATCACTAGAGGCATGATTACCATGGGTATAAAATGATGCACTAGTTAAATAATTGAGAAGACAGGGTCTTGGAAAAGGTCCACTAGATATAGAACCTTCCATGTTAGTAAATATACTAGTCATGGAGGTAAAGGAAATCAAAGAGGAAGAAGTAATGGTATGCAAAGGGGTAAAAATAGAGGGAAGAGGATGAGAAGAAAATAAATTAGTATCCCAAAATCCATGTGAGAATGTGGGAGAAGGTGAATGGGGCTCGTTGACTTAACCACTTATCATGATATGGTAGATAGTAAAAGGATATTTTCTTCAATGTTAAGGAAACTCATTGATGAAGAAGATAATTTTTGGTGTATAATCTAATTGAGGTTGATATTCAAATGTGAAGAGTGGGTTGTCAAGTAAAGAAGAATGAAGAGGGGTCCCAGATTTTGTAGTGAAAGTGGCTACATGCACATTACTTTAATCTAGGGTAGGAGCCACAAGCTTCTTATGGGAGAACCTATTAGGGTTGGTGAGACTCATCATATCTATTTAATTCATAATAGTTTTGTCTTCAAATAGGAATTTAATTATGAAGGATATAGATTAGGAAAGGTAATGTTAATGCAAAGCAAAAACAAAAGAGTAAAAAAAAATTACAATGTTGACTGAGTCAACCCAATATTGAAAATAGGGTATGAAAGTGAGCTAATATAGATACAGAGTCAACCAAGTTAGCTTAGTATTATAATATAGGAAATAAGATAGCTTGATAAAGATATAAAGTTGACTAGGTCAACTTAGTACTATAACTTTATAGGTAAAATAAAGTACTAGGTCAACTAGGTCAACTTAGTACTGTAATGAGGGTAAAAGATAGTCTGTAAGATATTATGTTGAACAAAATGATAGTGTACTAAAAAATAGGGAATTTTTTTTCAATGTAATTAAAATAAGAAGTGAAATTAAACACAAAATCAATTGGATCAATGAGAATGATCCAATTGAGGCATACAACATAAAACCTTGCACAATGTTGGCTAATGTAAGTTGTTAAAATACAACATACAATGAGCACAAAACAAGCAGTCAACTATAAAGTAAATACTAACTACTTATGGTCATACTAAATGTTGTTAAATTATTATAAATTTTTGTTTTGTGTGATAAGGAAGTTAGATGAAATTAGATAACTAAAAATCAATCTAAGGATGGTTTTAGGATGTTTAGGCTGAAAAGGATTTGTGTTTGTAATGGTATTGGGGCCTACCACCTCACTTCATATTCCCATAATGATAAGGGTTTCAAGTGCTCTTCCAATATATACTATTAACCACATGTTTATACTTGGCCAAAAATTTAAATCGGTTTCCCCCTTGGTGATGAAATCCAAGTAGGTAGGTCTTGGGTAGACAAGTGTTTAAATGCATTTTGAAATTGTGATTTGGTAGTGTGTACAAAAAGATAAAAATAGTGAAACTAAATGGTATATTTAAAAACCACCTAATTAGAATATGTGAGCTAATCTAAACATGTAAATAACTAAAAATTAAAGTGTGCATTAATTACTAGCATATAGTTGTTAATTCCTAATTTAAACATGATACAGAGTCAGTTCAGATGACACTATATGTAGAAATTATAGAAAAAAATCAATAGGGTCGCTACTATACTATATAAGTAAGAATTATTAAGAACTAAGTTGACTAAGTTGACTTAGTCTTTTAGATAGAATATAGACTAAAAAACTAGGTCTACTAGGTCGACCTAGTTTGTTGTTAGATTGCAGTCTTGAAGACTACAAACTTGTGTAAAATAGAACTATAATGAATAAATGAATTGAAAAATACAAAAATAAAATAACCTTGGTGGGTTGGAAGATTATGAGGACTGCTAAATTTATATATAAGTGCCTTGAATGATGCTTGCAAGTTTTACCAATTGTGTTGACTGGGTTGACCTAGTTTTATGAAAACTCTCTTTGTTGAAGCCTATTAAGATCACTGAGTTGACCTAGTCAACCTAGTTTATTATCTGGAAGTTGTCTAAAATACTAAGTTTACTTGTACAACTTAGTTTTCTATTATAGAGATGAATAAGAGACCAAGTTGATCTATTCCACATAGTTTTCTATCTAGAATTGAGTAATAATACTATGTCAACTTACTTGATCCAGTAACCTATATTTGGTGAAGACCTACATAAAAATAATAGATTCATTTTGATATGATTGTGTGTTAAACCTATGCACAAAATTTAGAAACTATACTAGCCTAGTCGACCTAGTATCATAAATATAGAAAAATAATAAAATGATAGAAATGAAAATCATGAATAAAACTTTCAAGGGTTAGATTCACATTGGGTTTACTAGAATGTATGCAATGGAAAATGAAACATATCTACAAATCAATCCTAGTTCAGAAAAGATAGATCCTACTTACACTTCTGATTGGGGACATATTATATAATTAGAGTTATGGACAATATGGATTTGCTATACCTAATCAAGGGATACCTTAACACAATAATATTACTAAGGAGGGTTTAAAAGCCTCCATTCAAGTAAAACTATGCATTAACCCTAACTAAGTCCTATGTTTTCATATTCACTAAACTAATAACAAGTAAAGTAAAAGGTCTAATCTACTACTAACCGAAGTTTGTGGCACAAAGTGAGGTAATAAAAAGCAAAAGTAAACATACATAGAATAAATATACTCATTTCAATGTATACTTAATCCTAATGCATGGAAGAGAAGTGGAAGTGAATATCTATCTACTCTTACAAAGGAGGAACACAACTAGGAATAATTCCCTTCAAAGATGAACCCATCAAGACTCAATCTCTCCCTTGGCCAAGGTGCTTCACAAGAGGTTTTTTTGGTATGTAAGGATGACAAGGATAATCAACTCTAGGCTACACAATCTATGAATGGATCCAAAATACTTCTCAAAAACACAATATCCATATCTCCAAACAAAGTATGAAACCCTAAGCTTGCTCTTTAAGTATAATAGTGGATATGTAGATGCACAATATATCTTACTTATTTTTCTCTTATTTTACAAATAGTGAAATGATTGTGTTTATATAGGTGGATCTAACCCTAAACCCATATTAAATTTTCAATCGATAAGGTTGACCTAGTCGACCTTGTATCATAATTGACAAAAACTAACTAGGTCATGATCTAGGTTGGTTAGGGGCCGACCTAGAGCCTAAATAAGTTTTTTCAATAATATTACAAGGTTGACACATCTAAAATAGTCATGTAAACTATAAAAAAGGGTTTTAAGATAGGAAAAAGGACTAATGAAGGTGGTATAAGACTAGAGGAGTGTCAAAAATAAGAGGGGAAGATTAGGGGATTAGGTTTTAGCAGACAAGTGTGTAGATAACAAGTGGTAAAAGAGAAAGCAATCCTACAAAACACTAATGGTCTACCCACCCCTTTCCCAGTTTACCCTTTAAGGTGTGATATCAGAGATATTGAGACTCAATGGGTTCCTGTAAGATATAAAGCATTAATAATTGATAAAAGTTTGAAAATATTATGTGTATACACATGGTTTATGATAAAATGGAGAGAAGGAAAATGAAAAACAAATCCAAATGTACAAAAAGTGTCATGGGGAAAAAAGGATATACGCTCTTATAGATTTATATAGGGTGTACATCCTTTAGGCTCGAGAATAAGCATAATCCTCTAAAATTTAAAAAAGGGCATACGCCCTTTACAATTTGTTTTGCAAAGTTGGGGGTTGTCACCTTTTTTGTCTCCCAACTTTGTTCATTGAACCTAAGAACATGGTTAATATTTGTGGCTATATTTCATGTAAATTACTTGGAAATACTAATAATATTACCACCATTTATATATGACCACTATGAAAAGTTGAAAAAAGGAAAATGACTTTCCAATCAAAAAGTTGAGGAAGAGAGATTGAAAATTTTAGAGGATAAATAATGTCATGTAATTATCACAAATTTATTTCTATTAATATGCAATGATTCATTATTTGAAATATTATTTTATGTGTATGACACATTTTTATGAGTATTGAATTATTCTTTAGTTTAAGAATTTTATCTTATGTATATTACACATGTGGATGATTTAAAATGCTTCATTTATCTTTCATTTCATCTTATGTGAATTACATTTTTTTGATGATTTAATGTGATGTATATTACACATTTAATTCTTTTTGAAAAATTCATATTATATGTTAAATCAATACGTAATATGCATAAGTGTTACTATCATACATATCGTAGATAAATCTATGTAAAAGATGTTGATAAATATCATTCTCAAGGTGCCTATATTATATTATATTTGTGACATAAGTAGAATAGGTGCCTCAAGAATGATATCTCTTAGTGTCTTTTATATATATTTATCTAAGATAGGTATTTTAATTATTTTCATTAATATGAATGTATCCCAGTTTGATAAGTCATCCAATCTAAGCTAATAAATTCCATCAAGTGTCAAAATAGGGTTGGATTAGAGTCCTATGATGATGGAGAGTGACATTCATTGATGGGAAGACACAATCATCAAATTTGAGATAGTTAGAGTACATGTGGTGGTGCCTATAATTTATAATTGATTTTAAAAACCTATGTTTGCAAAGAGTCTAAGAAAATTAAGGCAACTCAAATTAATAATATATATAAACAAAATTATAATATTACTCACACAAAATTCCCTTGATTTTAGTATATATGTTGCACACATTTTCAAAATATCATTTCATCAAAATATAAAGCCACATCCCTAGCATCATAATCATGGATAATATGAACAAAAAATATTTCAAAAGGAAATTCTAAAACTCTCTAACATAAAAAGTAAAAAA
Source organism: Torreya grandis (assembly GCA_037957365.1). Lineage (NCBI taxonomy): Eukaryota > Viridiplantae > Streptophyta > Pinopsida > Cupressales > Taxaceae > Torreya > Torreya grandis. The sequence continues at coordinate 206,972 of JARHVA010003987.1, read as the reverse complement.
AAGCACTCTCAAACATATCCTTGTCATGATAATATCTGATTGACAAAATACCTCTAAGAGATATTTGTATTCATTGAGATGACACTTGTTTCAATAATGAATTGAGTAATTGAAACAATTTGTTGGAAGTTATATATTACATGGACATGATTGACATGTCAATAAACTTTACAAATGTGTCTGGTCAGGTTTATTTGAGTTCATCACTTAAAAAATGTGTAATAAAAGATACATGGTAGAGGCACAAAATTATCTTTGGAGGTGTAATTGCTATCAATGCAAACTTGTATTTAGCACAAACATGTGGTGATATAGTTGTAAAAAATGTTGTATTTATTTTTCATCATTGGGCATTGTACTTATGTGTCTCTACAAATACATGACTCTAAAAATCCACTAAGATTAAACAACATAAGAGATCGACAATATTTGATAAGAGAGAACACTTTATAAAGAATTGAGAAAGGTGTTAGACATGCACACATGGGCCATGGATAGGGCACATAGGCCCTGAAGAATCTTGTAAGTGGTAAATAAAAACTTAATTCCCATTAAAATGCATTCCCATTTCTATTATTCATATTTGATAAAATAAAATAAGGTATATAATATAAGCTTTGGAGCCTAGGCAAGGACATGGGTATATGGAAACAAAAGACACAACATTGATAGGAATGTATTTAAAATAATAATAGTATATGTTATATTATTATTAAATATATATATAATATAATATAATTATATAATTATTATATATAGTAATATAATTTTATTGTATATTAAAATATATAATATATATTAATGTAATAATTAAATAAATAAGAAATATCATAATATAATAATATTATTTTATTCTTAAATTATTACATACATTTAATATAATTATATTAAACGTAATATAAAAGTTATGATATAAAATATTGTATATTAAAATATATACTATTAATTTATATAATAATATTAATATTATAATTTATTACCGATATACATATTATATGTTTATAATTGATACTTAATTCTATATATAGTATATATTAAATATAACATTATAATTCTAATTTAATATTAATTATAATTAGAAGAAAGACTAAGTAGTCCTTTGCCATGTTCAAAAAGAAGATACAACTTTTTAATTTGTATGATTTATACTATCTATTTTTGCAATCGTTCTTTTTTTTAAGATAAACTTCCTCTAAGTTAGATGGAGAGTAGGGGTTAAATTTGAGGGAGATAGTATGTATTAATATTTTGTCTTTTCTTCATACATCAATTATTATTTTATTTGATGAGGGAGAAGAAGAAAGAATTATGTAGTCCTTGGCATTACAATATTTTTATCATGTTCATTGTACTTTGCATACTGACAATATTTTGCAGGAGTGTGGAGTAGAATCTCTGCTAAAATCAGCAAAGGAATTTATTCCATCCATTTTTTGTGAAAGATGAGATGGACAATTTTTTTTATAAAAAGACATGTTTGGTTGGGACTTGCAACATTTTTGATGTATTGCCAAAATTGAAAATTTGTACCCTTAAGGAGAGTACACATGAAATTGTACAATTTAATTGGTTGGTTTTAATAAATATAAATCGATGACATATCAATTAAAATTTGAAAATGAATCTAAAAAGTGTGTATTTGTTATAAAATAAATACTTGTTTCTAAATCTATGGACAAATTTAGGAAGGAAATTGTATATGAATATGTAAGGTACACACATATAGCTTGATGGATAGATGAATAATTCAAGTTAAGTAAGGACACATTCCTACTTGGTACTACTATTTTAGTAGTTGAAATTTTAGATAATTACATATTACAACCATAAAGAGAGGTTTAGTCACAATACTACAATTTGGTACTAGGTTTCCTTTTTGTGCATATAACATTCACACATTCAACTAACAATATAGAGCATGATAAAAAAAATATTAAGGGAGTACCAATTCTATGTCAGCAAAGATCAAACACATTCTTTAGAGTATGTGCAAGGTTTTTTTGAGATTTTTTATGGCAAGTTGAGTGAAATGATCATTACTTTCAATCAACATTATATTTGATTAGATAACTACACATCACAATTTAAGAATGCACATATGTTCTATTAGCTAAGTAATATGCATGTGATGACTAGTGTAAAACATATTTAGAATTTCACTAAAGTAGGAAATGGAAAAGATGAGCATGATGGTGTAGTATCATGTGTCAAAAGAGCACTTGTAAGAGAGGAGTTAAAGTTTGAAGAGATCGCTGATTTGAGAGATGAAAAAAATATAGTTGAATGGTGTAATGAAAATATGGACCATAGTGCTAAAAAAAATTCCATTATTCATATATATTTATAGCTAATGGAGGATGAAGAACTGGTAATCTATGAATATTATATCATAGTAACATGATCAAGTAAGTTACACTCATTTCATATCTCAAATGTAAGTTCTTGGATAGTTCATATGAGGCACATGGCATGATTTTTTTTTGCATGCATTGACTTTATTTAGAATGAGTGCAAGTCAAAACAATAGGTGGATGAATGGAGTTTTAGGCCTCTAGTTCTAATTGAAAATTATCAAGATCCACCATCATTATAAATTATAGAGTTGACATCATCATATGAATTTTACCATGTATCTGATTTAGTGAAACTAGGTACATCCATATATTTAACATGTGTTTCATACATGTACTAAAGTTTATAAATATATTAGTAGATCATGTTATTAAATCATGTTTTATTTTGTAATGTAGGGCATGTTTATGTCATGTTTTCTTTTTATTTGATGAGGGAGAGGAAGAAAGGCTAAGTAGTCCTTTATTGTGTTAAAAATGAAGATACAAAACAATGAAGAATTTTATTATCTTAATGAATAAGTTATTTTTTAAATTAAAATAAAAAATGATTTTATTATCTTAATGAATTAGGGTTATTTTAAATTAAAATACAAATCAAATATAAATTGAGATAAATATTGTTTGGAATCTTATTTTATTATAATAATATATAGAATATCACTAAAACATATTTACTTGGGTGGAAAATTAATTTAATATTGACTTAGATTCAAAACAAAAAAACCAATCTTTGTTTTGTTGCTATGATTTGGAAGTTCATGTCATGATTACAAATATAGCCAAAAGAATGCACTATATGATGAGGAGTAAATGAAGTTCATCTTATATATTGAGTTAAAAATTTTCAATTTTATTTTCCAAATGTATTAATTTTCTAGATATTTATTTTCCCAATGTGTTTTAATGTTCGTACTGTCTATCTACTAATTTAATTATGTATTTGACATAGTCATGATATGAATGGAAACATAAATATATATGTCAACATAAAAAACCTATTCGACCAACATTAAGTTTTAATACGTATTGTATATTTTGTTAAGGATGAATATTATTTTATTTTATCATGTAATAAGTTTAAGCAAATCTTATATATTTATATTACTTTTATATGCAATGGATGTTGATGTTGCAAATAATGCACAAAATAATGATATACAAGAGTAGAAAACATTTCAACCTATAAGAAAAATATGAATGGAAAATAATGATTTAGAATTATATTCAACATCAAAACCTAGAAGGAGAAGAGAAATGCAAGATCTATAAAATGAAAGAGAACAAAATATAACTAATCCCAAGGGAATGCTTTGGAGAGATTTGAATACTTTTAAAATAATTTTTTGACATGGTCTAGGAAAGATACATTGGAATGAATTTTTTTTTATCACCTGAAGGCCCAATATACAATATATGTTGAGAAGAAAAATGTCATAATCAACTTTTAACATCAAATGACATGGATCATAAGTCACAAGTATCATAACTTGAAAACTTAGCACATGTTAAGGAAATGTTAATAGCCTATGTCAAACCAATCCTAAAAGTGACACATGTTACTAGAGGTTAATATAAATATAAAGGCCATATAATAAATTTTACATAAGAAGGAAAAGAAATAACTAAGTTTTTGCCACATCAAATAAAATATTTGTCAATGATTATAGTTTAGAGGAGGGATCAATGTGGTATAAATAAAAAAATTATTGTCAATATAGAGTGGGTATATAAGAAACTTAAATACAAAATAAAACATGAAAATATCTATTCATACATTTAGATTGATTAACATTATCTTAATGACCTTCCATCAAACTTTGATGAAATTGTCTTTAAATAACAAAACTTTGTCCACATGTAATTTAATTGTACTACAAATGAAGTCGCATTTATAAGTCCAAAAATGGAGTTTGATGAAGGAAATATAATTAATCACATGACATCAATGATCTCAAAACCACCAAATTCTCAAAGAGAGATGGAATTAATCCATTCATTGGTAAATAACCCTAATGTAGATCTTGGAACATGGATTGATTAGTCGAGGATTAGAGCATCTCCTACCAATGAATATGTCACATTAGGTTTACTTGATATGGAATTTACAACATTTCTTAGTGATGGAATATGTGATTGGATAGAACCATGGTTGAGATGAGTATATATTAATGAAAATTTTAAAGATCTATTATAATATAAAGATCACCATTTTGGCTGACACCCATGATTTATATGTTACATGATGAACATGATCATGAGCCATCATGCAAAGAATTCTTCAGTAGTGTTTATGAAAAATAGCCTTCAATATATGTGAATCATCATCAATGAGTTACACGAGCATATGGACAATGTGCCCCACTCCCATTTAGATGATCATTTGATGCAGTTTGGAACCACCTTAAGGGGTATAAGGTCTTATTAGACAAAAATTTCTCAGTGAATTAATTGACGTGCTGCAACAACTTGGGTCACCTAATAATTTATTCACTCTAACTATAATTGATATGCATTGGCCTAATTTACATGCACCAATGCCAAGAACATAACCAATAAATCCAAGAGAAGCCCAAAATTGGAGAAGACATAATATTATTGACTATCCACATGCACTTCAAACATACATATTTTTTTAAGGAGTTATTACAAAAATAAATGAAAGTAAAATATTATTGGCTTAGATATGAATGGCAACATAGAGGTTCACCACATGTGCATAGATTCATGTGGTTAAAGAAATCACCATATATAGATAACCTTGATTGGCAAAATGATCATGAAAGATAAATTGTTGAGAAATACTTCAATTCCATTGTTCATGCATGGAATCCTTGAGAAGATCCACACTGACAAAATATATAGACTTGTATGTTATCAATTCTATTTGAATATATGTTTTATAGAATTTTTATTTTATTTTCTCCATGTAAATAATAAATTATTATATATTATGAATTTTAGGCATTACAAAAAATTTCTCAACATCTATGTCTTTGAAATAAAAGATAACTTACATAGGTTGATATGGATCATGACTATGAAAAATTACTCAATTGTGTATAATGGTATGCAATGTATAAATAGGGTACATACCTATGTAATAAATGATCAATAATGATTTGTAGGTAATATGTTCAATAATTTAAATAGTTATATAGATATTAAAATAATATTGTGCAATAACTAAAAATCAAGTTGTTATTGCTTATAGTTATAATACACCATAGCCATTGAATATTGATTGATTGAAACTATACCAAGGCTCAGAGACAAGAAATATTTTTTTTGAATCTACAAGAAATGATGAGTAAATACATATAATCTCTACATAATACATCTATGAAGATCAAACTTAGATTGGAAACCCATTATTTATAGACATGTTATAGTCAAGTATGCAATAAAAGCATAGAAGATCTTTAAAAATTATCATCAAATGTTGATGCAACTTATAAACATTAAAAACCTAGATGAATTAGTAACAATAGGATATATAAGAATTTTAACTAAAACAATTTCTAAAAGAGACATTGGGACACAAGAAACATGTCACATGTTGTTGGGGCTTTTGTTAATAAAGAGCAATAGAGTATTTGTAAATTTGAATGAAATGAGCTTCATTGGAAAAAAAATTCTAGAAAACATAGACTCTCGACGTTGTCTAACATTTCTTGAGAATGTAGATGTGATTTATAGATATATCTATGATTTTAGTTGGATATTTGGGATAACTCCCTCCTATTAGTGATAGACCACCATACAATAGTAATAGACATGAAAAACTATTGTGGGAAGAATTCAAAGAGGTTGTTATTCTAGATATGATATTTAGAAAAAAATGAGAAATCAAGGATCAATAAAGTTTTTTTCAACTTCTCATAAATTTGAGAGATGTAAATATCATTATTGATGATAACATTGTTGGAATTAGGGAAACTTTTAGAGGCTATTTATAGCCAAAAGGCTATAAGTAGGTTTTTTCAATTTTGAAAATGGCTAATTTAAAAAAAAATACATAGGTCAAATAACCTTAGTTTTATATAATTTCATAGTTCAAGACACATATTTACCTTATAGATTATACTCAATCTTATTTATAGATATAGATTCACTAGATTTACTATACATGCATGGTTCTGATTCACTAGAAAATTATACGAGACATGTATAGGTTAGTTTGAAATCGCTAGGTGTATGTATGTATGTATGTATGTATGTATGTATGTATATAAATATATACGTATGTACGTATGTATGTATGAATGTATGTATGTAATAAGGACCACCTATGACACAATAAGCTTAAGGTAATAATTATATTTATTCTCTAAAAATGTTTTCAATATTATTTGACGTCATATGGTCTTCCTTCTATATGTTTTTAACAACTAAAAAAGACTTAATAATAAATAATTTTAAAACCTAATGTTTATTTTATTTATAGTATTGAATGTGGTACGAGTGGAAATAAAGATATGAGGATTTAGTTTTAGATCTTGCATCATTTTTTAGTGAATTGGCACTGACATATTAAGGGGCCTAAGGAAAAATTTAATGTTTGTCCAACACGTCACCCATAGGATTAATGTATGTTGCTTGAATACATATGTGATGGTTTCTCAATTTTTCTTGTCATTTATGGAATATATTGGTGAAAGCAAATCTCTAGTAGTCATAATACTGGGATGAGAGGTTGGAAATAAAGGTGTAGATAGTTATTTTTCTTAAGATTGCAACTGCAAGGTATGGATTTTTGTTTCTTTTATTCTAAAAAACAAAGAGCAGTTACTTAAAAATAAAGTCATGTATCTCAAAATGAATAAATATAATGATAAGTTCCTTGGAAAATTTTCTTTAAATATATTTACTGATGGTTTCTCAAATTTTATAGTCATTGATGCAAGCTATTAGTGGAGACAAAGCTCGGGTAGTCAAAATATTGGGGCGAGATGTTGGAAATGAAGGTGTAGATAATTTTTAAGTTGTTTTCCTTGTGATTGCAATTATATGGTATGTATTTGTGTTTCTTCTTTTTTGAATACTGAGAGCAGTTATTTGCATGCAAATTCATATGTCTTGAAATGAATAAATATAATTATAAGTTCCCTAAAAATCATTTCATTTAAGATATTTACTGATGGTTTCTCAGTTTTTCTATTCATTGGTGCAAGACATGGTGGAAGCGATGCTCTAGTAATCGAAATATTGGGATGAAGTGTACATAATTTCTATGTTGGTTTCCTTATGATTACAATTGCAAGGTATGGATTTGTGTTTATTTTGTTATGAAGACCAAGATCAATTATTTTTATGCATAGTCATCTATTTTGAAATGAATAAATATAATGATAAATTATTTGAAAAGCATTTATTTAAAGATATTTTCTCAAACCACTATGCATGTCAGTTTTCTTGGAAATTTCATGTATATCTACAAATCTTTTCCTTAAACATAAAATATGTGAAATAGGTATTTTTGACTTAGTCAAAAATATGGTTGAAATAATGATGAGCCTATGTTGTGTTTACTCATTTTGTTCTTCATGCATTTTTTAAAAGAAGTATCTTGCATGCCATTATTTCCCAAAGGAAATTGGTTTCTTATTTTTTAAAAGGAGTATTTCTTAAAAGAAATCAAGTTCTTGTTTATTTAAAAAAGTATGTTGTAAATACTAACCAAATAATATAATAAATAGAGTCTATCAAAAATTGTGACAAAAATTAGAGTATAGACTATAAATAATAAACCAACTATAGGGCAATTAGGAAAGACAACTTTGAAAAGTGAGGATGTCAATACTTTTCAAGGAACTTATCATTATATTTATTCATTTTAAGAATAAAGATAGATGATTGTACATGAAAATAAATGCTCTCAATCTTCTGTTTAATTAACATAACATGTATATAATAGTTTTAAACTCTATTGTAGAGATGCATATATATACAAACATAAGTTGTTTGAATACATATGTGATGGTTTCTTGATTTTTATATTCATTTAAATGAATAAATATAATTATAATTTCCTCAAAAAGCATTTATTTAAAGATATTTTATTAAGACACTATGCATGTTGGTTTTCTTGAAAATTTCATGTATATTTGTAAATCTTTTCCTTAAACTCAAAATCTGTGAAATGGGTATTTTCGAGTTAGTCAGAAAAATTGTTGAAATGATCATGACTCTTTGTTGCATTTATTCATTTTGTTCTTTATACATTGTTTAAAATAAGTATCTTGTATGTAATTATTTCTCAAAGGAAATCAATTTATTCTTTGTTTAAAAGGAGTATTTCTCAGAGGAAATCAATTTCTTGTTTGTTTAAAAGTAGTATGTGGTAAATACCTACAAAATAGTATACTAAACTAAGTATAGAAAAAATGTGATAAAAAATCAAAGTATAGAGTATAAATAATAAAATGGTTATGGGGCCATAAGGAAAGAAAACTATGAAAAGAGAGGATGAAATAACTAAAAAAATAAGTACACACAGTAAGATCATGTGTAGTACCTAGTATAAATTGAGCATATACCTCTCAAAATACTAATCTAAGATTAACCATTAAATTATTATATTTGACATTGAATTATGATTATGTTAGTTTGTTGTTTTAGTTGCTCTTAGTTATAATAATGATTATATTTTAATTTTCATTCTTATGTTTTCATTGATAAAACACTTTTATAGAATAGAAATCTTTCCTTCAAAGGATATAATTTACTATGTTGGATAGGTTAGATTATATTATTTGAAATTTGATTCACATATACATATATTTGATAACTAAAATATTTAATTAGTGCATCATTCATTATTATTCCCAAAATTTATAAAAATCCTTATGCACATGTTAGAAACGTTTATTGATTCCTAGAATCACTGTTATTCTACAACCATGAAAATGAAGATCCAAGATTCATCAAAACAATCACTAAGAAATTGTAGAATAACTTTATAAATTTATATTGGTCCTTATTTCCATGTTTTGAATTCTCAAGTGAGTTTTGACTTGGTTCAAATTTTAATTTATAATATATATATTGTGAAGATTTAGATTCTATCTATGATATCATTTCCCAATGGATATTTTTGTAGTTCAATTTTCAACTTTTTCTAAATAAATTTCCTGGTACCATTTTTAGGTGTCAACTTTCAAACTACCAATGCAAAAGTTAATTCAAGAAGTGGAATAGTGATTTCATCCTTGAAGGGAGTGTTTTACATTAGTGATTCTTAAAGTTGGCATTGAAAGGTTTTTTATTTATAAAATTTCTACTCTTAGTTTGAGTGCTATGAAATTAAGAGGGGGTTCATAAAAAGAAAATACCTTGTCATATTGTAATAAACATCAACAAGAACAAACTTTAAAAATAAATATTGGCTTAGAAAATCCACCAGAATCAAACAATCTTTGTCATGATCAAGATCATATTCAACAAAGTTCTAATCACTTTCAATCAGTGGATACAAGTAACAAGGCCATTGATTATGACACCATTGATTTAATATAATCTATTTATGAAAGTGTTGATAATTCAACCTCACAAGTAGTTCATGAAATTTTTCACAGCTTCAAAAAAAGGAAGTCATGCAAATGAGAAATTTTAAAGAGTTTTCAAGATGAATGGGTTTCTATATATCCTTTCATTGAACCTATTTTTAGTGAAGGCACTAATGATCCACCAAAAGAATGTAGATGCAAGATATGTAGGAAATTTAGGAGGGAGAAATGCTTGCATCTTAAACTATATAGCATAGAGAATCATGTGGGGAAAGTGTACAAAAATAAATTTATAAATGGAAAGGAGAAATTAGTGATATGATGGAGATAAAAAGATTAGTCTCTTTACTTCATGTATGTGAGCGAATATGATGAATACATAGAAAAATAATAAAATTTTCGTGAAAATGGAAGAAACATTTTAGCTTTGTTTGGAAAAATGATAAGAATAAATTGAATGTCAAAGACTGTACAACTTTGTGTTGTTTTTGACATTTTAAACAAAGGCTACTTGATGATTGATTATCCAAGACATAAGGATATGACATAATTTATTGGTGCCCTAAACTTTCCAAATACTCATTATTGAGTTATTAGTGGTTGAGAATGTGATAATTATCTTGCTGAAGTATAAAATGAGGATCTTCAAGTGAAGATAAGGCTTTCAAGATACATATCATGTCATTGGATGAAGTTATAACCATTGATAAATTTTATTGGGTGTGCATGCATGTTTACACTATTTTAGAGCACGTTCATTATCCTCATTTTCTCACCATTCATAAAATTAAATAAAATGCAAATTATTAAAACCTTTTGGAACCAATCAAGAATAATTTGAAAGAGGTTGGTGGTATAGACAATTTTTCAATTTCAAGAAATATTATTTGTATAGGGGTAGGTGGAACATAGGTTATGCAAGGCCAAAAAAGTGGTCTTTTTGTAAGGATACAAACTTCTTGTACACCATATAAGATTTGTATTCATTGCATGGCACATAGAATTAATTTGCATATCAGTCATTGATGGGAATAATGGAAGAACATTACCATAGAATAGATAAAGCTCAAAATTCTTTGTTTTGGTTAAGTTATATAGAGGCATTACTCACCTTACGCAACTTTTTACCAATGTTGGATGAAATGAATTTAATGATTAAGAAAACTCAAGAAAGAGAAATTTATATTCAAGAATATTATAAGATGAGAAAATTAATGACTTACCATTGATAATTTGTATTTAATAAAACATTCATCTACAAGGGAAAAGTTCAAAATTTGATACTTGATGATAAATATTAAATATAGTGGTACCTATTTGTAGTTTAATGAAGATGGATATTTATGTGCAGAAGTGAAAAAATGTAAAATACACATACACACTTTTGACATAGTTGGTCGATATAATAGACTCAAAAAAGTTCATGTTACAAGGGAATGATTCCTTGAGGTTGTATCCTTTGTAAGGTCCACCTTGATGGAAATTTCAAAATGTCTCTCTTCAAAGATTAGAGATCATTTTCCTTGAGATGAACTACTAGAATCTATGGTTGTGGTGTACCCTCAATATTTAAAAAATGTTAGATCATCATATTTTTAGAATAAAATCAAAACCTTGGTCCAAAAATTATGCAAGAGTGTAGAATTTGATGGTGAACAAATTGAAGGTATTTTAGATTTATCAATGCTAAGTGAGCAGTCTACTTGATTTGCCATAAAAATGTTAAAGCAAGTTAAAGTTGTAGACAATACTTTCAAAGATGGCTCAATTTATAGACTATGGACTACTTTTAGTTTGACTTAAATACTATGTGATGGTATCTTAGAATATTTTAATCTTGCTAATTTATGTCAAACAATGATTTTGGCTAAGTGGAAGATGAGATAATTTTTAGTGCATTGTCATTTTTAAAGTTAAAGTTAAGAAATAAGTTTCACAAGAATTTGGAGACTTGTTTTAGGCTCTATACAATTAGATATAATGTCCTCAATTTTTAATTTGATATAGCTTTGTCAATTTCATAGTCTACATATAAAAGAAGAGGATTAACTGATAATTATTCAAACACACTAAACTCAAAGAGTTTTGTAGTACTGTATCTGAGTCCAATAAATTTTTAAGAGAATTCATGTAATAATTGTCAAGAAAAAAATGAAGAAAATTAGTATGTTGAAACTTTAAATTTAGGCATATGAAATTTGAGATTGATTGAGGAAGGACATCAGATTTTTTGATCCCAAATAATTTCCATGGATTCATGTGGCCAGATTGAATTTTGATAATAAATACTAGGTGACTTTAAATTTGATGAAAATTTTCTAATACTTGATTATAAAAAACATGTATTTTGTGTTCTTTTTGATTAATAGAACATGTCTATAACAATTGTAAAATCTATTAAAAATATGCATAAGCATATTGTGGCATTCCCTTGTTATTTTATATGAAGTAGGTGTATTTTTGTGATCTATTTGATTAAGAGAATATGTCTATAACAATTGTAAACTATATTATAGAGATGAATAAGTATATTGTGGTGTTCCCTTGTTTTTAATAAAAAGTAGGTGTATTTTTTTGTTATATTTGATTAAGAGAACATGTCTATAAAAGTTGTAAACTTTATTATAGAGATACATAAATACATTATGGTGTTCCCTTGTTATTTTATACCAAGTAGATGTATTTTTATGTTTTATTTGATTAAGAGAACATATCTATAACAGTTGTAAACTCTATTATATAGATGCATAAGTATATTGTGGTGTTACCTTATTATTTTATATTTTGCATGTGTATTTTTGTGTTTTATTTGATTAAAAGAACATGTATATAATAGTTTTATTCTCTATTATATATATGCATAAGTATATTGTGGCATTTATTTGTTATTTTATACCAAGTAGTTGTATTTTTATGTTCTATTCGATTAAGATAACATGCCTATAATAGTTTCAAACTCTATTATAGAGATGCATAAGTATATTATTGTGTTCCCTTGTTATTTTATAACAAGTAGGTGTATTTTGGTAGTCTATTTGATTAAGAAAACATCTTTATTATAGTTTTAAACTATATTATATAAATTCATAAGTATATTCTGGTGTTACCTTGTTATTTTATACCAAGTAGGTGTATTTGTGTGTTCTGTTTGATTAAGATAACATGCCTATAATAGTTGAAAACTCTATTATAGAGATGCATAAGTATATTTTGGTGTTTCCTTGTTATTTTATAATAAGTAGGTGTATTTTGGTGGTCTGTTTGACTAAGAAAACATCTCTATAATAGTTGTAAACTCTATTATAGAGATGCATAAGTATATTATGGTGTTACCTTGTTATTTTATACCAAGTAGGTGTATTTTTGTGTTTTTATCATTGAAATAACATGTCTATAATAGTTTAAAATGATATTATAGAGATGCATAATTATATTTTGGTTTTACCTTGTTATTTCATACCAAACTTATTTTAGGTATATATGGTGAAATTAACTTCAAGTCTCTATATTGGACCAACAACTTCACTTCCACCAATAGTTTGTATAAATGGCTAAAAAATTAGAGAAAACTTCACATATGTATTAGAGCAACTTTGATTAATCCCACGGGTGATGTATTGGACCAACATTAAATTTTTCTTGGCCCTTCAATATGCTAGCACCAATTCACTAAAAAGGGGGAAATATCCCATCCTCGATCCCCATAGCTTTAATCCTACCTATACCACATTCAATTCTAGAAATAAAATATACATTAGGTTTGAGAATTTGGGATGTGAAGTCATTTATGTCATTAACCTCTTTTAACACTACCCAATTTTTTAAACTTTGAGATCTTGAAGACGTAACAATTTCAATTTACAATTTTATAAATATAATTTTACTAATTTATTATTATAAGTTTTTTAGTCATTAAAACCATATATAAGGAATAACATGTTTGTTTTACTAGGTTTTATAAATTTGTTAAGGATCACTTATGACTTAGGACACAATACACTTAAGGTAATAATTATTTTGGTTGGTATAGTTTGTGTATTGAAATAAAAATATATTTGAAAGGCCATTACTGATTATGGATATGGTTAATACATTTGAAAGACAATGTTTTGAGAAAATATTTTTAAAGAAATACTATATTTATTCAGGGAACTTATCATTATATTTATTCATTTCAAGATAGATGATTGTGCATGCAAATGACTACTTTTAGTCTAAAAAAAAATACAAATCCATACCTTGAATTTAAAATCACAAGGAAACTAACTTAGAAATTATTTTCACCTTATTTTCCAACCTCTCATCCCAATATTTTGACTACTAGAGCTTTTTTTTTGCCAATAGCTTGCATCAATGAGTAGAAAAATCAAGAAACTATCACATATCAACATTTTTGTGTTTGAATAGATATGCATCTCTATAATAGATTTTATAATTTTGATAAACATGTTATATTAATCCAATAGAAGAATGAGAGAAATCATTTGCATGTACAATCATCTATCTTGACTCTTGAAAGGAATAAATATAATGATAAGTTCCCTAAAAAGCATTTTTGTAAAGATATTTATTTTCCATCCTTGCTTTTCATAGTTGTCTTGCCTTATGGCCCCATAGTCATATTATTATTTATACTCTATAATCTGATTTTTTATCACTTTTTTTTCTATACTCTATTTATTATATTATTTGGTTGGTCTTTGTCACTAGTTTCCTCTAAGAAACAATGGCATGCAAGATACTTCAAACAATGCACCGAGAATAAAATAAATTATATTATGTCGTCAGTATTTACCACATACTTATTGTAAACAAACAAGAAAATAATTTCTCCTAAGAAATAATGGCATGCAAGATACTTATTTTAAACAAAATGAATAAATGCAATAGAGCCTCATGATCATTTCAACCATATTTCTAACGAACCTGAAAATACCCATTGCACTTAAAAAGGATAAATTTAATATTTAAAAAGGAGGACAAATTTAAGAGTTAAAAATAAAGAACCATAAACAAGATCTAAACTTTATACTTCTCACCCTCTAACCTCTTTCTCCATTAGTTTTTTAATTAACATATATTACCTCTTATAAAAAAAATCTACAAAGTGCTTCAAATTACTTAAAACCTTAGAACCACAAAACCCTAAAACTTAAATTCACATAACTTAATTTTATTAAAGTTTTATTCATTTGTGGTTATGGGAATCATAAAGTGAGAGATAGTTACAAGAGGAGGTGAAGGAGGAGTCTAAGTTTTCAATAATGAAGTATAATCTAAGTAAGAAACACAAGTCCTACATATCATGAAAATTATGAAGCAAGTGATAATTAAAAGAGGAGGCCAAGGAGGAGTATAAGTAGCCAAAAATTATGTAAAATCCAAGTAATAAATATGAGTCATGCACATCTATATCTATTTTCACACTTTTAATGAATTATACTTATCTTTTAAGGGATTCAAACTGTATCCATGTTATTTGTGCCATGGATGTGTTTGGGTAAAGGGGTTTAACTTTGATTTTTTATCATGATTTCTTGATTTGAATATGATTCTTGATTCTAAATCTATTTATAAGTTTTTTGAAAGAGATACTAGAAATTTATAGTCAATTTATATTGGCATGGAAATTTTTCCAAAGATTCACCAATGGAATTATACCTAAAATCTAGAATTCCCTAGGATTTTATAATAAGGTTTTAGGGGTCCCTTCTTAAAATTATCCATGGTTGGAATAGATATATCTAAAAATGAATAATTTTACAATATTATTTATTTTTCCACCACAAATTATAATGTGCATAACCATAGCAATGAAAAATTACATTAATTGAAATGACATGTTTCACATAGCATTGAAATTAAGGTAAATAGTGTCAATGCACCAGTAGGAGGTTAAAGTTATGAAATTGAAGTGAAGTTACTAATTTATAAGGATGCAAAGGTCATGTTAACCTCCAATATTTAGATAAAATTAGATATTGTAAATGGATCTTTAGGGTATATTCTAATTATAATAAACAAACCTTTAGAATGCCCCACCAAAAACATTAACATATTTTATGTTTGAGTTTTATAGTTAATCTAGAATACCATTTGAATATTAAACTCCATGTGTAATTCCAATTACATGAATACAAAGGGGATGCACAAACCAACTACCCTTATAGTTGTCTTGGGTATTAACAATACCTAAATCACAAGGTTTAACTCTTTAAAAAGTCACAATTAATATAGGTGAAAAATAAATAACATGGTTAGAATTCGTCACTATATATTGTATAAATTATTTAGAAGGACTAATAATATTACCACCATTTACATACACTAGCTATGGAAATCTAAAAAAAGGAAAATAAATTTCCAATTGAAAAGCTGAGGAAGAGAGTTTAGAAATTTTGGAGGATAAATAATGTCATGTAATTATCAAAAATTTATTTATATTAATATGAAATTATTCATTAATTGACATTTTATGTGATTCATATGACACATGTTGATGAGTATTAAAGGATTCTTTAGTTTAAGCATTGTATCTTATGTATATTACTCATTTGGATGATTTAAAAATGTTTAATTTATCTTTCATTTCATCTTATGCACATTAAACTTTTGGTTGTTTTAATGTGATGTATTTTATACATTTAAAATTTTATGGAGAACTTCATATTATATGTTAAATAAATACACAATATGCAGGGTGATACTAGCATTCTTATCTTAGATAAATCTATGTAAAAGACACTTAAAGATATGATTCTTGAGATTACTATATTATATTATATTTGTGAGATAAGTGGAAAAAGCACCTTAGAAATAATATATCTCAACATTTTTTATATATATTTATGTAAGATAGGTATGCTACTTATTTTTATTAATATGAATGTATGACAATTTGATGGGTCACCTAATTGAAGTTAGTAAATGTTATAATGTGTTGATATAGGATTGGATTCAATTTATGAGATGATAGAGAGGGACATTCATTGATGGGAGGAGACTATCATCAAATTTATGATAGTTGGAGGTACAAGTTCTAGTGTTTATAGTTTTATTTTATT
The DNA here is from genome assembly GCA_037957365.1 of Torreya grandis. NCBI lineage: Eukaryota > Viridiplantae > Streptophyta > Pinopsida > Cupressales > Taxaceae > Torreya > Torreya grandis. The sequence goes on along the minus strand of JARHVA010003987.1, from coordinate 190,049 downwards.
TTAAATAACTATGTTTGCATGAAGTCCAAAAAACTTAAAGCCACTTAAATTGATAATAATATTTAAGATAAAAATTAATAATATTACTCATAGATAATTACATAGATCATTCATTGTAGTACATCACTTTTCACACATTTGAATTTAAAATTTTCATTCTACCTAAACATAAAGCCACATCCTTGTCATTATAATGCTCAATCTAAACAAAAATGAAATTTTAATGAAAATTTCAAACTCTCTAATCTAAAAAACACTCTCAAACATATCCTCTCATGACAATATCTAGGTGAAAAAATAGATGAAAGAGAAATGTGTGTTCATTAAGATGACACTTGTTTCAATCACATATTGATTAATTGAAACTATTTAGTGGAAATTACATATTTCATCGACATGATTGACATATCACAAAATTTGCACAAGTGTCTAACTAGGCTTATTTGAGTCTATCACTTGAAAAACGTGAAACAAAAGATACAAGGTAGAGGCACATAACTATCTATGAAGGTGTAATTAACATCAATGTAAACTTGTATTTATTGCATCCCTATGGTGTATTTGAGTATAGGAACATGTCGAGTTTGGACAATGAGTTTCCCATTCTTATTGAACATATGAGAATAAGACCATCTATTAAATAGTGACTAACAATATTTATATTATCAAAACTAAATATTTTTTAGATGAGATGTATTTTGTCTTTCAAATTAGATGAAGTTTTAAAACATACGACATAAATGGAAATCAAAATGAACATACATGTCAATTTCCCACAGGGTCTAGACCTTGAGAAAAAGACTAACTCCTAAGCTTTTGATCATATCAATTGCCTATAGCCACTTAACACATCCCATCAAAAAATACATTTTAGGGGCTATCATTTTTCTTGAGGAGGGATAAAAATAAATATTTAGTCCTTTTCCATGTTCAAAATGAAGATACAATATTTTTCTTTTCTTCATAAATTATTGATTTCCCACTTAAATTATTATTTTTTATTTTATTTACATGTAATGAAAGTTTTAACCACACAATTATCTTATAATATTATTGTGTTTCTCATTCGTTGTTTTATTGAGATATACACTAAGTTAGATGGAGAGTAGGGGTTAAAGTTTAGGGTGACAATCCATATTAATGAATATTTTTAGCGTTGACTTTATCATTTTATAAATAAATGGATATTAATCAAATTTCTTTGTGTCTATTCATAAGAATTATAATTCAATATAAAATAACATCAAATTTAAATCTACAAATAATTATTTATTTAATGGGTTTAATATGAATATTTGATTTTACCGACATATAGGGATAGTCATCGTAAATGGATAATGTAGAATAGGTCAAAACAATGAGGTAAATAAAACCATAAAAAATAGGAGTGGATAAAGATTATGCCCAAAACCATTTGAACTCATCTAGAAGAGGGCTAACTTTCCTAGAAACATGAGGTCATACCTAGTAAATGAAAAATGTATGAAAACTTATTTGACAAACATGTTCATTAATTTCATGGCTCTAAAAATATTGCTCACATCACCTAAATTTTATATAGATCCCTATAAAAATAACCTCCTTATTCCAAACCATAATTTGGTAGGGAAATATATAAAACTTGAAAAAAATGGGGATGTATTATGTGGGTCATGTCATCCTTAGCTTGATTATTATCATGGCCCTAGAATGTTTATACAATTTAGAAAATAACACACCAAGTATAATTCATGTTCAACCACAGACTCCAATGGTGTAGAACCTATCATCTATTACTTTCACTCTAAAATTAATGCATGGTGGTGTTTTATCTGAATTAGAATTAATTGTGGTAAACTAACCATAAGTTTGATAAATGGTTAGAATAAGGTTGAATGTTGAATAAAATAATTTTAATTACCATATAAAAATAAATGACTAAAATAGACAAAATAAAATGATTTTAAACAAGGCTAACTATGAAAATAAAATACAAACTATGATATTTTTGCTCCCGTACTAATTGTATTTGAATGACAGATGACTGGAACATAAAAGTAGGAACAATCCTTGAAGAAACCCAAAAATTAAAACTGATGGAGGGACCATCAAACTTAGGTCGAAATTGTTTTCCACTTTTGACCCAAACCTGACATTTTTGACCCTTTGCAAAAAAAATAGTTAAATTAGGGCACATTCCAATTTAATAGTTGTATTTAGGTATGTGTGCACAACTTTGAATTTAGGAGATATGTAGAACACATACAAATAGCATTTGAAAGGTGTAAATCATAATAGAGATTCTAATGATTGAAAACTTGAAAATAGAAAAAGGTGGAGTGTAATTGGGCTAATCTAACCCCATTCACCCTCATGATGACTAAATGTTGACTATGTATCCAATAAAGAATTGAATCCCATGTAGTTATACCACATAGAGTACTTTTTTAAATATTTATCATTGCGTATTGTGACTTGGTTGAGGACTAATTGTAATGCTTATAGTTTTAATTGGGAAGAATATGAAACTTTTGTTCAATGTGCACTTGTGTAAATAAGCCTCTATATTGAAATATCCAAGTGGAATAATTAGTGACTTGAATGTTATTTTATGGAAACCAAAAAATGGAAATGACATTCTTGGAAGCCTAAAAACATGGAATAAAACATAAAATATGGTTTAATTTAGTAATACAACCACTAAAAATCAAAGGTTAGAAACATCATAGAGGGGTCAACGCCATTCAAAAATCATAACCCTAAATTGACATTTTTTTACATAAATGAACACGTTATGTTTTGGGTTCAGGTCCATCCAAACATATTATTAGGGATATTTTCAATGAATGGATCATTTCAATGGATTATGGATGAAAGATTAAAAAAGAAAAGGTCTTGATAGGTGCTTAGAATAATCTATGGTGTCAAAATAGGTCTAAAGTAATTAAGTGGACAAGTTAATTAAAGTGTAAAATAGATAAAAGTAATATGATCAAGTATTTATGACAAAAATCTCAGTATCTATAATTTCCCCCTTCCCCCTCTCATCATCCCTCTTCCCTAGTCTAAAAATTAAATTTTTAGATTAAATGAAAAACATTCCTTTATGTGTAAGACACACTTTACCTTTGAGCTAGTACTCTAATTGTTGAAGTCAATGTACTGTTTGGCAAATCCTACAAAACACATCAAGTAGTTACATTGTTATTTTAAAAATTGAAAATTAAAAAAGCTTTTAATTTTAAATTGTTTGAATTTTAAATGTGCTTGAACATGAAATTTGAAAATGTTTAAATTTGAAAACTTCTTGAACTTGAAATGAGAGTAAGGGGAATGACACACCCTAAACGTGTGAAATCATAATTATTTTTGTGACTTTTCTTGAATGTGATGCTTTCTTGAAGCATTGGATAAAATGTGTTTCCCATGAAGCACTTGGATAAAACTTTGTTCCTTATTTAAACCAATGGATAATTTGATGGTGATCAAACCCCAAATAAAATTTTCACTTATGAGATAGAAATACAACACATTGAGGGACACATAAACCTAAATCTAAATCAAATAGTATTTTTAACACCAAGATGTGAAACAGGTTAGAATCTAAAATGGATTCAAAAACATAATGTTGGAGTGAACAATAATATCCAAGGTATGCACTATGCACTTAAACTGAATCAACCATTATAGATAACTTGTAGATTCAATTATAACTTGTTACTTAATGGATGATAAAAATTTAACGGAGTACATCTATGATCCTACCATGTCTGTAGCTTAGTAAATAGTATTTATAAATCTTGAAAAAAGTATAATGTACATGAACTTGTATCATGCCCCCATTATAATTGTATAATCTATAATTATCTATTGATGTTAATTATGATTTCTATTTTAAACTTGTTCATAAACCTATATTATGTGCTCTAAATATGTAAATTTATACTTTGATATTGAAATAATAGTGTATATTAATGGCATATACCCCCATAATTTGTGTCAATTACTACATGTTAACCATTTTTCAACTTTTAAACTTTACTTTGTGCCAAAACTATTTTTTCATCGTTGAAAGGGCTTATCTCATGTATGAAAATCCCATTGAAATTCCCCCATTTTGAGGTGAGGGATTTGAACCTAAAATTCACTCATATCAAAAGAAACATTAACTTACAACATGTGTATTAAGATGCAATCATTAAAAAATTTAGCATATGTGAAAATATGCTAGCATAGTAAGATGTGTGTTATTTGAATCATGTAACTCATGAGACAATGTCTATATAAATGTATTAGTGAATCAATTAGAATTAGTATACTAGTGTTAGTGTGCATGATATGGATCATGACACTTACAAAATTAAATAAACTCAACAAGCACACAAGCATAATGATATCAATGTAAAACAATTAAGGCCAAGGTTTGCATATAAGGGACATGATCAAGTGTCACAAAATAAAAAATTTCACAAAAAAAAATATGAGTGATGTCAAAAATGAGGGAAATATTCAAATGTCACACATAACATAGGGTCAAAGGAAAAATTAAAGGACATGTTCAAATTCACACATGACAAGTAAGATCTCATGGAAATGTTCCAACAATTACACATAAGGTCCAAGGGCCATACATTATAGATAGACAAAATGTGATATACTATTTAAAAAAAACTAGCATCAATGGGACATAGAACTATAAATGTAGTCTAAATGATGCATATGTAATGTGATCGTATCCTTACAAATAACATATCCATACACAATTGTAACTAATGGTGTTAAAAAAAGACATTTATAAAGATTATATAACACAAAAATAAAGGAGTTATAGAATGATAACATTTGCATATACTATCACCTATGGATGAGATGCCCTTAGTTTAGAAAGTTTATTGAGTACAAACAAGTCCAACACCTTGATTCCTCTAAACCTTTTATGTCTTGTATAACACTCATCAATACTAGTGAAATGCATGTGTGATTTAAAATTAATATGTTATGTTCTAATTAGGAGATAAATTACAGATGAAAATGATGTAAACTAGATGTCTAATCATGCTTAGGTCATGATTTTGAATTTGTGGAATATTTTCAATTTTTTCTTTTTTTTTGTAATTTTATGAATTTAGAAACTGAAAATTGTAGAAAATATATCCAACCAAAGGTTCAAAATTAAAATAAATTATAAAGATATAAACAATCAGAAACATGAGTCAATCTATGGTGCCCTAGATAATGATGACATGGCCATGTATGATTAAGATGCCCCCACTTTATGCGATTTGTCATTTTGGAAATCTATAGGAGACCAAGAAATGTATTCATAGGATAGATTGTAGATCCTAATTTAATAAAATGTATGTTTGTTGAGGTTTATAGTATGTATAAGCAATGTAGCATAAAAAGATTTTTTTTCATGATTAAGCACTAATTTGCTTACTTAAACTAACTGAAACAACTTAAAATTAGAAGTATTAAGGTTTTGTGTGCACTATTTTGAATTTTTTAGTGAAAACCTAAGAAGAATAGGAACACCCATCTTAGGTTAGGAATGAAAAATGCTATTGACCTATACTTTATGGTTTTAAACTTGGCATAAAAATGCAAATTTAGCAATACAGTTGGTGCAAGTAGGGAGATAACTAGTAGAATATAGAAACATGACCACTTTTTTGAATTATTCAAATCTAGAAAGTGAAAAGGGAGAGCCAAGGTGAAAATAATTCAATAAATTCTAAGTGATTAGAATAATTGATTGAATGATCAAATTTACAAGCAAGAGTAGAACATGAAGCAACAATGAAGAAGCTATGTACAATTAATTTTTTTTTTTTTTTTTAATTATTTTAAATATTATTTGAATTTTGTTTTAGTCAAAAATCATATATTAGATCATCCTTATTAGGATTGACATGTTTATATTTTTATAATTACATAACATATTCATCTTCTCCATCCACATGTTGATCATTTTACCATCATGTGTTATATGTATTGTTCATCTTTCATTGAGAATGTAATGCCTTATTGATTAGAATATATCATGGGTTGTATTTATTGTAACAATGATATACCTAATTTAGATGGTTGTTGATAAGTATGAGGCATAACCCATACATTTGTGTTGACAAATTTTGGTCCACAAGAGATTGAATATATAATGTATCTAATGTATTATTCATAATCTACATTATGGTGTAAGCCATTAATTATATATCCAATTTGTGATAATCCTATCAAACTGAAAATAGTTTCATTTTGAGTGGAATAAAATTAATTATGATTTAAATAAACTACTTTCATATATATTTTGATGGTTAAATTATTTTTGTGAAGACATTTTCTACCTACTATAGTTGTAGGTTATGATTTTTAAATCCATATAGTATGACAAGTTTGTTGATTCTATATTAATTTGATAATTCCATAATGATTATACTTTTGAATTTTATCTTGTAATGTATTACAATACTATGTATCATGTCATGTGATTATATGATAAACATAAAATAATTTGCCTTTCATATGAAAAAGATGTGTTGTTGATTGATGTCTAGTAGAAGGTAATGTTATAAACATATTTTCTAATAGCATTTTTAAAATTATTGTGGGTGTATCTTGGTGTGGAATGATTTGAAATAATTTTTAAACACATGTATCTCATATTTCCATGTTATTAATTAAGTTTCTCATAAGTTTTAAATAAGATTTATTATTGCAATAATTACTAACATTATGTTATTTAGCCATACCTAAAATTTGCTTACCTTTTGAATTTGACTAATTTATATTAATTTATTTTCACTCATCATGGAAAACCCTTGGGGAAAAGGTGTAAATAAATAATGCAATAGATATTTATCTAAAGGATTGAATTTTAACCAATTTATTTGATAATTTGTCATATTAACCATGCTATCTTCATCATAATCACTATTATAATAATAAGAGACATGACCATCTTGTAATTATAAATTTACAAATAAAGGGAGAGTAGGAATAGATTGTTGTTGATCCTCATTATCTTGATGCTCTATTTTTATGCATTTTAATTTTACTTGTATACTTGTTTATTCTATTTGTAACTTATCTTGATCAAATTATTATTTTTGTAACTTATGAGTTTCCAATTATTACTTTTGCACACATTTTTTTATGTATTTTTTCATTTTATTTTTGTGAATTTTAATTTATATTTGTATCTATTTTGCTGTCAATTTTAATTAAATAAATTCCTTCTATGTTTAAAATAATTTTTGTTGATCTATTTTTAACTATTCTTGGTCTATTTGTTTGTTGCTAGTAATTGAATCTCCAATTTCTTACATGAACTTTTGATTCCAAGGAATAAATTGAGGAAGAATAATATTTAGCTCATCTAATTGAGATGGTTGAATTTTAAAAAATTAGAAAGGATAATCATTTATAGGAAATTCATATGAGTATCATTCATGCATGAATTTAAGACACATGTAATGTAGGTGTTACTTCCATAATGTGAATCAATGGTCTCCCCAATAATAAATTTTAATCCAACTAATTAAGCATAACATGAAATAAATTAGAGACCATTTTAGGTCCCAATGTTATGTTTAAAGAGATTTTTCCTAAAACTTGTCTTGAATAATCACCAAATCCTTTGATGGTTTAATTTGTTTGTTGAATATTGTTAATTTTAATACCCAATTATTATAATACAAAACTACTATAAATGTTTACCACCAAACTTGAATCAATCAAAACTCACTTGATTCCTTTATTTTTTATTTCCACTTGAATAAAAAGTGTGATATTTTGCATGATTATGTCTTCTATTGGCAATTTTTCATTTTAAAAATAGATCATATTCTTAGCATATTTAAAAGTGTTTTTGATAGAAGTAAAAGTAGCAGGTTACATATTACTAGGAATAATATTTCCTCTCAATGCATCATATAATATTCCATTATAGACTTTTTAACTCTTTAATAACTCTAAAATTGAAATCCTTGCGTGGGTATTTTTTAATTGATCCATGATATCATACCCTATATATTTGTTTATTTTACCTATGGGAGGAAAGGGGATTGAGGTGGAACATATTAATTTTCTCCATGATGTGGTGGCCTACCTCATCTATTATTAACAACATAAACTTCAAAATCCAATATAATCCATGGGCATATAATGGGGGTGGGATGGTAACTATTAGAAGCTTGAGGTCTAAAAGGAGGAGCAATGAAAGGAGTCATACATTCCCTTTTCCATCTAGTAGTAACTGGTAAAATTTTTGATTAAATATTGAAACAATCACAATCAAATGGCACTAATTATTATTTATTTGTAATATCAATAACATTCTTGAATCTTATCTTGTGATTGAATCCTTTTGTGAAAAAATTGAAGTAAATAATGTTTATCTAATATAACCATATATTTTTAGAAAAAAAAGAAACATAAAAGTGAAATGTGAAATCCTAAAATAAATGATATTGTGAAAAATAACATGTAAAATATGTTGGTAGATAATTACAAAAAATGGAATGGTCAAAATTTGGAAACCGTAGTAGAATAGAACCCTAAGGGAAATTTTTAGACATGTACAAGAAAGAATTAACAAGTATAAAAGCCCTGCCATGCATTCTTTAAATTTGAAAGATATTTTTGATTAAAATAAAAAAATTGATGAAACCTAGAAATTAACTTTAAAACGGATACACCTTTTATCACCTAATCCAAAAGTTACTGAAAATAGTAAATTTAAAATTTTTAAAAAAATGTATAATATGTTTACAAAAAAAGGTTTTTAATTATATCCCCAAAAATTATACAACCTATGATTTTTTTAAAATAGAGTCATTATGGATTAGGTATGAGATAAATAAGGTAGAATAAACCATGTGGATATGAAGAGAAACCCTAAAAATAATATTTAGGTGAAACCCTAGGTAAAAAAAGTAAGAGAATTATGAGATTGCACCAAAAAATAAGGGGAAATCAGAGACAAGATATGAAACCCTAAGAACAAATCGATGAATCATAGAAATAAGGTTGGAACACTAAGGGAAAGCTAGGATTTGAAGTAATGATTTAATAAAAATAGGGTTTGCCAAATGTTTTATATGAATTGGAATTCATTATGGTAAAATAACCCTATTTCTAATAAATGAATGGAATAAGGAAGAGTATTGAAAGAGTAATTCTAAAAAATAGATCAAAACTATTTGATTGAAATAAATGAAATGAAATTATTGTGAACAAGGATAACTATGAAAAAAATGAAAAACTTAGTTTTTTTTTCTCACAATTGATTCTGTTTGATTGACAAAAGTCTAGAACATAAAATTAGGAAGTCCCTATAGAAACCAAGAACTTGAAATTGATGGAGGAATAAGGTGAGAACCATTTACCTTTATTGACCCAAACCTAATGATTTTGAAATTAAAAAATAGAAATAGAAAATTGGGGCATAGTCATGTGTGAGAATTTTATTTAGGTATGTGTTCACAATTTTGACCTTTGAGGATGTGCGGAAGAGTTACACATAACTTTTGAAATATCAAAACCCTAATATGGATTTTAATGATTGAAAACATACAAATAAAAAAATATGGAGTGTAATTGATTTTAGTTGACCCTAATCACCTCCATGATTACTTAGCACTATGTACATATCTAGTACTCTAAAGAGGGAATTCAATCCCATGTCATTCTCACACCTAGAGTGCTTTGTGAAATATTTATCCTTTAACTATGTATAAACATATAGAAATGGGTATAATACTTGATCATGATTTGTATTGGGATGATTAAAAAAAACTTGTGATTTGGATGAGGACTAGTAGTAATGCTTAAAATCATAATTGGAAAGAATAGGTAACTTTGTTTAAATGTGTACTTGTGTAAACAAGCCTCTATATTTGAAATTTCCAAGTGGACTAATGAGTGCCTTGAATGTTATTTTATATGAATACAAAAGGGGAACTAACATACTTGGAATATTTATAACATGGATAATAAAATAAGGGAGTGTTTAATATAAAAATAAGACCTTTAAAAATAGATGGCTACACAGAGGATAGATGAGTCAG